>LD344886.1:27591-75984 GCA_001465055.1 Ptychodera flava
CTTTCATTGGAACTTACCTTCAACTGGACAATTCTCTCTTGCAGTGATATTCTGTTTGACAACACTGAAAAAAATACCAGTCATGTCACATTAACAATGCTACATACTCTACACAATGGTTATGTAAAGACACATCATACAGAAATCCCTGTTGTACAATAGTGTATACTCCATTATCTTTCTACTATAGGCCTTTTGCAATACATGTAATGTATTTGCATTTGAGTTTACAGAATTGTATGTTAATTGCTCTCATTCAGTGGAAAACAAAGACATACAACTATCTACTCTATGCTATTTCCTGTGTCACATAACAACTGTAGATTTAAGGATTTGCCAGCTTTTTCAACATATAAACATTTACAAATGACATCAAAGGAATTAGAAGAATAAAACTTGCCTTTAGGGATTTAGACTTTTATATATATATGTCTTTCTTCAACATAGAATAATATTTTAGAAGGAATGAAATTATACACTTACGAATTGGGTTTGTAAATTTTACATGTCTTTGAATTTCCATCCCAACCACAGTAGGGGTCTTGAACACATCCACTATAATGAAGACAGAACAATGCATTGATGATATTGATAAAGGTTTGACTGAAGCCAGAACTGATTATCAACCTATTATGAGATTTATTTGATGGCGTCGACATTTCTACTTTTTAATCCTAGCTGCTTATGTAAGAATGACAGTTTACAAATTACTTGTCATTGTATTTCCTTCTTTATTGTATTTTCCTTTGGCATATTTTTCTGCCTTTGACAGTGAAATTTGAGAAAAAACCTGCAATTATGGTGTATTAAAATTCTTGCGATGTACTTACCATTCTTTTAGCTCTCCACACCTCTGAACATTGATAAGAACAATCTCACTCGGAGTGCCAACAAGGATAAACTTGTCAGTTTGGTTCCCTATGAACTCCATACTGACAACGGGTTCTGGTTTCTCAGGATCTGTCACTGTTATTTCATCAATGAGATTGCTCTGCAGTTTGCCATTTATGGTCATAATCACAACTTTGAGAACTTTGCCATTATCTGCAGGTAATAACAAAAACAAACAATCTCAGAACGATGCCATTACCTATAGGTAATAATGAAAACAGACAATCTCAGTGTAAATAGTAACGTTGGCACTTTGAAATCAGAAAGATATTCTCATTGAAAATTGGCACAACTTGCATTTGATGCAAGTTTAGAAATGTTCTAATTTCAAATCAGTGCCTTTTAAAGGAAACACTGTACTCCCTTCTAACAAACTTTATTTCCCTCATAATGTTGAGTTAAAGATACATTTTTCTTTTCACTTCTACAACTGGTCCAGAAAAACACACCATCATAACCTCACCCTCTTTTTGTGTATGGACACTTTAAGGCACATTTGGCAAAACACTTTTGTTTTTTGACGGTGTGTAAAGAGAGGCTAAGATGGCCCCAAGAAATGCTGAATACAGACGAGCAACATAGACAGGTTTATGTGTCACATAAGGTATACACAGAAAAATCTAGATATAGATTAAATGCCATACAAATTTTGAATGATCCACCAACCTGTTCCAATAAACAGTACATCGTAGACTGTTCTCTCAACATTTTTAACAACCAGTATCTGAGTGAACCTGTAGTCTTCCCTTGTCATGGTAAACAATGGAAGTCCATCATTATCGCTGGGTTCTACGTTGTCGTGCATCAGCGTATGTGATTTGGCAAACAACAGGACATTGTAGCTGAGACTAGTCGAGTCATTTTGACACTGAAATTCAAAATAACAATTGTTAAGAAAGGAAAATTTTGACTGCATCTCTCAGAGATTCAAAAACAATATTTTAGGTTATGGTTAAGTTTCTGAGAAAAAGCAAAAAAGTGCCAAAGAGTCACTATGTATTTCTACAACATCCAATATAAAGCATGCAGACATATTGTCATTTCGCTGTTCCTACAGACATGCAAACAATCTACTCAAACAGCTACTTTGTTCAGAGGCATTTATCCAAAAAGAAGGCAAAGGGGTTGCAACTTACAGATCCAGGCCTTGGGCTGGGCACTTCACTGTCCGGAACAGGCAACCATGCATGCTGGGCTGTCTGTTGTTCCTTGAACTTTCCCTCGTCAAATACCTCAGTGATGCTGCTCAGGTCATAGGTACACACCGCTGATCCTGGGATAGAGTTACTACATAACAGACAACAGAAATATATTAAGTATCAGCAGAATTAATTTGTAACAGGTCAAGTGTGCTGACTACCATCAAATGATAAAAACCATGAAAATTACAGTTACTTATACAACTGATGGAGTATTTAATGATATGTGAAACATTCAACATCTGTTTCAACCAAAACTTTTGGCTGAAAGGTAGTGTTTACAAAGTAAGTGTTTATTGACTTTTGTGATGAAATATTCATAGCTTCGACTATATCAAACTGTATCTAACCTAATGAGAAATACACCTTACATTTGTACCAGAATAATACTTCTGTTTTGACTTTTTCACCCTATCTATTTCAGGGGGTACTTACTTTGGTGTTGTAAAAACTCCATAAAATTTTCCATTCAGTTCAAAAGTATCCTCTGTAAAAAAAATGATCACACATATTGTTAAATCGGTAAAAATAAGAAAACAACTGATTAGCTTGCCTGACTTTATATATGACAGACAAAACAAACTGACCAATGAGTACTTGGCTTCTTATGACAGTGTATACGGGTGTATACGGGTGAACTAGCAATACCTTTGAGTTCATGCAACACCCATACCTTGACACAAATTTTCAATCAAACGGAAACACATTTCCCCTCACTTCCTAAAGTTGGTAGAGTACTTACGGATCTCGTTGAAATAGAACGGAAAGTCACCCGGAATAGAGCAGACTATCCTTGCTTTGAGAAATGTTGTCCAGATATTATCTAACAAGTGATCACTGCCGCCCTTGTCCTTGGTACACACCCTTGCGACTCTGGAAAACCGGCTCTGTAATTACACAATCATATTTTGAGGTTACCATATCTTACTACCTTACCATATCTTATGAAATAAATCTGTCAGACCTGTAATGTCAACATGTGTTTCAGCCTGCCCCATTTGACCTTCACAACTCCCCTACATTAAAGGTAATACAGCAAAAAAAGTTGAAATATTTGTTGATACAGGAAATTCCACTATGGAGACATAAAGGGAGGGAGGCAGCATGTTGATCAAAAGTGTGAAACTCCTGTAAATCATCTACTTGGCAAACATATCAGAGATCAAAAGATTCTATTATCTGTGTTACATCCAACATTTCAAGTCAGTGGCTCTCATGTTGTGGTTTATGAGGTGGCAAAAAGGAAAAAACTTAAATCACCCCATCACATTGTTCAGATGGATTTTTCGGAAACTAAACATTTCCTCACCTTGCCAACACTATTATACTCAACTGCAGTCTCCCGCAGGAAGAAAAATACTTCCTCGCCAAGATGATAGGATGAAATAAAATCAGGTTCTGAAAAATGAAGAGGGATTGATATAGAAATGTTAAAAACCAAGCATATACATGAATGCAAAAGAAGTAATATTCTCCAACTTGTGCGTAATCAACTGTGTTAATTTGAAATGTCAACTTGTGTGCTTTGAAAAATACAAATTTCATGTGATTTTCTCTTCATGAACTTAAAACAGCGTCAGGAAATCAGCATTGCGTTCAGGACATGCTGAAATAAACTGATATACTTTGTCCATTAGAACGAGGAAATAGAATCTTCTGATCCTGTTGGCCAGGTCAGAAAATAGGAAGACTATGTTTATCCACATGACCATTTTTCACTTTGTGTTCTCCCTGATACAATAAACACCATTTAGAGATTTCCTTTAAAAGTGTGATGTTATAACCGTCTGTTTCATTTCAGGTGAAGGTGACAAATGTTCCCATGATCCTTTTGATCATCTACAAAAAACATCTTGATCTTGTGGATGTTAATCACAGGAATCATCCACCATTAAAAAATTAATTCCAGAGACAAATTTGCCTTCATGTTCCAATTGGAATCAGTACTACCTGTGAGTTGGCTGTAAAAGGTGTATTTCACACATTTACAATTAGTTCACTGACAGAATCCTGCATTGTTAATCACTGTTTCACGTTTAAAATCCTGGAATCACAAAGCAATCAATCAATGTTCACCCACAAACACCAATTTTTAACTCAGGTGTTAGTGATGCCTTTGTGTATACTTCACCTGACGTCCATCTATGTTCCTTATCTTACTACTGTTTGTATGCAATTGTTTAACACCCACTCCGTACAAGGTTCATAGAATTAGGACAATGTATCCAATTTTTTGACAGAGAGCCCAATGTCCAAATATGGATGAAAGCATGAACAAAGTAGGTACTACAATGATATCACACTGAAACTAAAACTGTTTGAAAACTGACAAAACTGACTTGAATGCTTACAAAGTGAAAATGCAAGTTTCTCAAACCTTACCATTTAACCATTTGGAATCAGAATCCTCTGTTACAAGGTCCGTTTGAAGCATGACGGCATTTGTATCTGCACTGCGAACTACTGCTGATTTACTGCCCATGGAGTCCAACACGGTACCAGCGTAAAGGTCTCCACCTGGATGTGACAACACAAACAAGAATTAATTTCTGGCCATGAAAAGTAGTGTGCTGTAAAAGGGGCAGTCTTCAATCCCTGGTTCTCGCATTAACATTTATTGACATCAACTGTTTAGGTGATTTCAGTCCTCTGTTCTCCTCTGAAAGTTGTGCACGTTCAGTCAATTTGTTCACAGCTGAAGCTGATAAAGAAACTGCCCCTTTTCACAAGAGTCGCCCACCTGGACAACCATTTATTTGTACAAGGTCCCTCCATATATTTAGTATTTTCATGTCTTTATAAGACTACAAATATTCTAAGATGTACCAAAGGTTTTTTCAAACACTCTATCACAGTTCCTGACCAAACTGACTGCAAATGGACTGAAAATTGTTTAATATACTTACCAGCAAAGATTGCTTGATTCCGCTGACCAGCAGCGAAGGGAGCTTTGTATAAACCATTTATCGTATCATTGTGGGTAAGACTAGAATCCTGTAACAGACAAAGTGGGAAAAATGTCAGAGGTCATATTGTTCCCTTCAAAGCAGAAATCTTGTGACAAGTTTCTCTCCTTTGTTAAATTATTTCTGTCTGTGGTTTCCTCTGCAGCACATTACATTTATTTTGTTAAAAATCCATAATTGCAACACTATGAAATTTGCTTATCTTTTTTTCAGGGATAATTAACCTTTCTCATCAAATCAAACCGTCATGATCAGAAAGACACCCTCTAAGAAATACAACTCAATACTCACATTAAAGTACTTGCAGCTGGGCGCATTGGCATTGGTACCACACACAAGAAGTCTGTTATTGTTTTGTTCAATAACTGTAATAAAATTTTGGCATTCTTCTTCTTCTTTGATTAACTTACAAAACCTCTTGTCATCTTCATGTGGCGGCCATGAAATGTTATGTTGTAAATGAAAATTGCTGTTTGTGTTGTACGCATATAATGAATCCTTCGAGCCAACATAAAGAGTGCCATCTATGAGTCTTGATATGGAAATGGGTCCTGCATGGATTTTTCTGACATCTGAAACTAGAACAGAACAAAAACACATATTTACTTGCTTGTGACGTAAGGCAGGAACCCTTTTATTGAACTTAAGTCTTTTCTGCATAAAAGTTAAAGGGCAGTGGTTACAACCCTTTAAATTTCTCAAAGTGAGACATGATTCTCTTGTGTATATGTAATATGTATATATTTTTATCAGTTAATCAACAAGTCAGCATACAACTTCAGTATACCTACTTTCACCAAATGACCAATACCTCATGGCATATATCTGTCAAAAGAAACAAAACACAGCACACTCTATTTCTTCGGGTAATAAGGAGCGGCTTGTGATTGGAATTTCTATTCTTCAAGAAATCATTCTTTCCTCATAACTAGCACAACTGCAAACTTTTCATTGACAAGCAAGTATGGTTGTTCACAAAGTATGGTTGTTCACGTAAATAGGACAAGGAGGTGTATGAAAATTTGTGGCCGTCCATTTCTGGAGTTAACAGGTTATTGTCCCCTGAATACAATCACCTACTTCCTTCAAAGTCTACTTATTTCTATGACATTAAACCTTCCGGATAATCCATCATGATTTCAACACCTGGAGGTTCACTTCACCAAACTATTTTGAGTCAGGCCGGACTTCGACTTTGTTGGTTGGCTATTTGGGACAAAGTAACATCCAATACATGGAGTTAAAGGGTAGATTTGGTGGGTTTTCCCGTATGTGAGATACTTTTTGTGTTTCCTTTTGCACATTGTTTGAAATATTGGTACCAAGAAACAGAACCTGTACGAGCACAAGTTACAAGTCTCTCTATCGTTGAAGTACGTGAAGACCTTCAAGTAAATATTGATTAAACCGTCCATCCTCAAAACAAAACATAACAACCTGATGACAATGGACACACAGTCATTCTACCTTGTCGGGTCACATCAGAAGTCAAAACACAACAAAGGTAATGAAATTCCTGTCTGATGACACCATCTGTTGATCATAAAATTTGATCCTATTGTCTCTGAGGTGAAGAATCGGACATCCTTGATACCATGTGACTTGATTATTAGGAAATAAATTTGATCAAATACAAATTTAAAAGTTTGAGGTTAATACGTGTCTAAGAAGGAAGAGGACAACAAGATCCTCGCAATTCAAAATGCCGATTGTTTCCTCTCTCTCAAAATAGGCAAAGTTTGTGAATGTTGAAACAAGCATATGAACAAACATACAGTAGGATCTAATCAAGACATGGGGCTTCCACTTGTTAGGTTCCTTCAACCAAATCAATGAACCACTTCAACGATCACTGCTGACCTCACTGCTCCCCTTTTTCAGCAACTTTATATTTCAAATTCCTCATTTTCACCTCTTTGATTTTGATTTGCCATTATCCGACCTGCGGGCTCAAAGTCTTTCACGACTTTGTTCAAAACTTCTCAATTATATAGGAACTGGCCATTCAAAGAGACACAGAAGTTTAATGGGTTTGGTCGGAATTACCTTGACACCGGGTACGGCTTGCAGCAATTTTTTTCCTCCTAAATTGAAACCCTCTTCTTGAGAACACCTACGCACCATTCACATGCAAATTTACTACACAATGTAACCCACTTGAAACCAAACTATAGTGGCACATGATTGTGTGTCTTCATCCTGTCAAAGTTTGTGTCTCCAGACAAAAATTTGTAACTGACACAACCAAACAATCTTAAGCTATCTGATATAGTATTTTGATTTGCCAAGTGTGATTGGCTCACTTGAAACACTGGAGTGTCACCTCATGGTATCTCACAAACACACATGATGAGGACATGTACTTCAGATAATTAATTACAAACAAACTTTTACAATATCTGTACTACAAGACTAATCAAACCATAGCGCTAACTTGTCTGTTTCCTGACAGAACTATAAGGGACTTTTTCAATTAGCTTTACCTGCTGTAGTTCCCTCTGGTCACAGGGTCACAGCTATCTAGCTTTTTTTAATAAAAAGATACTTCAGCTTGAATAAGAAGAATTGTACAAACTCACCTTGCACTGTTTTTGACTTTGGGACTTGGTCTCTTGGAAAACCACTTGTGGATGCAACGTCTAAAATTACTAAAAGACAACAAATGCTACAGAGAAGAATGCTCCTTTCAAATAATAAACTTGTAAAAATTGCCATCTTGATCTCTATCTGTAAGATAAAACACGAGATCTCATCAGCTGCAATGTCACAAATGAAGGAATGACAGAAATTTATGTGCGTGAAGTATAAAGTTTTCCAGGATTTACAGGTAAGTGACAATGACATCATACTTCTAAATTTTCATTCTCTGTTTAAATGTGGTAAAACCCACACACAGTCCCACAGTAGGACAGAACTTTTCACCCTGAATGAAACTGAACAAATTTGTAATGATAGTATCAGTTTGACAAAGCTTCTGTTTCAGAGTTTTTATTCCTGGTTTCATTCAGGAAATTGTGAAATGAAACATCTTATTTTCTCAGAAAGATAATAATTCACATGAACACTGATATTCGATCACGTATCAAACTTTGTACTTGACAGCCCTACACAGGTATTGGGAAGAGAAGTGCTACACACAAATACACAATGTAGTAATGCTCACACGTACACACATTAAATAAACTGATACATACTCAGGTACACACTGTCCAAAACCACACGTACAGGATACCATACAGCCAAAATTTTAGAGTGACTCTATGAGACACACACTCTGTGGACTTTAACACCAAATAGGTATAGAATAGCCTTTAAGTACGGCAAGACTTTAAGAGACACCGACATTGCCCACTGAAAAAGATCCGATCAATAAACGATTTTTGATGTTCATCCGTGAGGGAATTGTCGCCAATCAATAAAGCTGGCAAAAGAGCCGGTCGTCCCTGAACAGTTTACCAAATGACAACAGTGTGTCAAGGGGAACTTCAAGGTAATCACCAAAATGTTCACCGAGAAGAAATGACCTGCCAAAAAATAGAGGTACAGGTACAAAATTTCCATACAGTACAAACATGACGGCTCAAGTTGTCTTCCACTTCAGTTTCACGGTACATGAGCACATTCATTCACTGAAATTTGCATTTTTATGTGAAGAGCTAAATGTTTTATAACCGTCTTGAGTTTTCAAAATAGTCAATACAACAAGCTAGTCAACAAACTGGAAGAATGAAGAAGCTAGAGTACTACCTAGAGCTGCTAAACTGTCAAAATTGTTAGAATAAGGTGGACTGAAAATGGATTGTCAAGTCCTACAAGCCACTAATACAAAACCAAGCTTTGATTTTAAGGAATTCAAACTACCGTCAATGTTTTCTTTGGCTCACTCAACATTGTGAGAAGTGATTAGGGTACGGAACAATTCAAAACTGGACAACCATTTGGAGACATTAACACATGGTGTTTAGTACAAGTAGTATCATAAAAGACACGATTCTTTACATTCGCTCAAACATTTTCAATCCAATGTCATGGAGGGTATGTGGATACACCTCCTACCAACCAGTAAAACCGAGCACCATACGTAGCTTGACCGTTTAAAGGCCAATGAGGTTACACAGGTCAACCCAAAACTTGTGAAAACAACAACAACAAAATACATTACCTTGATAAATATCTAAAGCCCCTGTTCCTGAGTATATGGAGGTAGATAAATAATCTTCTGGATACAAAAATAAAACTCTGATATAAAATTTTCTTGGCTAGTATAGGAGTACTATTTACACATTATGATTGCACTGAATTTCCATGTATCTGGGAGGGAAGGCTTGAACAGTCCACACACTTCCTGTGTATGTGTCACACCAAATACGGGAGTGTCAACATGGGTGGGAACCAATCAATGGCTCCCATGGTTATGACTGATAATGGTACCGGCCAGTTGTCGTGGAGATAACCTTATGAACCCGGCTATGCTTGAGAGAATGATTAGACAGTCTGTCCCAATGACGTCTTTTACACAGCAGTGTATGTAAATGCAATGACAAGATAAACAGTCTTGAGTCTTCATTCAGTGATGTTAGCGTGAAAGACGGAAATTGTGAACAATGCCGCCACATTGTTTGCCATAAAGCTATGAATGAAATGCTGACCAATTTACGGTTTGTCAAAAAGTTACTTCCAAATTTCCACAAATTACTGTACTTTGTAAATTGGATAAAACTGGACTGGCGTCAAAAGGTGATTAGCAAACCAAATTGATTCCCATGACACGTACATTCGACGTCACTTTCCATTTCTCCAGTTGTCTTCCTCACTACTGAGCCAATTAAAATGGTAGACTGCTCTGTAACGCTGATATTTAATTAATTTGAAAGTCAAAGATTACTTAGAAGAGAAACACAATGTGATTAACTGTTTGAGCTGATGATACCTTATCCCCAATCATTGTCTACATGTGCTGTTTCAGTACAAAATAATTCTTACAAACTTTTTAGTTTTTTTTCTGTTATTTCATACAACTTATAAGCTACATACAAATTATCAGTTTTTAAGAAACAGATGAGTTCAAATCAAATTGGTTTTTCTTCCCTTTGTACATGACTCATTACATAATTTGCACACATCAACAAATCCCTTTTCCAGTCAAACACATTGTCAATTTAGGAACACTACATTGTTTTCTGAAGAACGATTCGAAGTCACTCATCAGTAATTTTATAAGCTGCTTTGCTGTAAATAGCTGTGTTTTGACCAGCCTGATGGAATAAGTTCCTTTTAACCAGACTGAACTTTGAACACTTAGTACCTCTCTGCATGGTGTATATCTCATGGCTGTACAATTGAGAAAAAAATTGTGCTTGACTGCGACCCTGGAGGTGTTTTTTAATTTAGGAAACCCAAGATGAGATGATACTTGAACTGATGGTGCTTAAATTTTTGACTACTTAAAATGTACTTGGAATACTGCACATATTTCACATGTGCATCTATGGGTCAAAATTTAAACACATTAAAAAAATCAATATAATCAGCGTCATAAATATACTCTTTTCTTAGACGATTAATAGTATATTTGTTTACCTAAAAAAAGACTAATCTGTCAATTTTCGGAAACAACTGAAGGCCACAGGTTGGATTTAAATTTACAGCATGTGATAAAAAAACCTACTAAAAGTAATATGAAGAGATTTGACATTGTGACTCGTGTGTACACAGTAATATCCTATAAAATTTTTCTCAAATCCTGTACTACTGACTGTCAGAATTTTTGTCAGCTGACCAGACAAGGGACCACTTGGTTTGACGATACGAAACCCCTCCTCCAGAATACTTCACTGGAAGTGACAAGTTCATGCATAGCTGTGCGATCACTCAGTGCCTTTCTAATGGGATATCCTGGAAAAGCACTTTTTATGTAAACTAAGGGATTACCAACTTCTTCATTACACAGGATTTTCACTCAAAAAGGTGAGGAAAGGGTGTAAAAGTCACAAGACAACCACAGGGACCCACCCTTGACATTCACGGTATTTCAGTCAAGTTCAGATTAACAACAAAAGTTCAATTTAAACATGCCCAGGTGTTCACAGGAACCACATTTCCTCCCTACGGCTAACATCCTGAGACAAAACACTTGTGTCTACAAAAAAATGCCCAGAATAGCCAACATACAAAATGAGTACAATGCACATACAGCCAAGACAAACTGTGCTGGCATGAAAGCTCGGAAAGGTGGAGGGCATTCACATGGCAATTGTCTCCTGTCATCCAACTTGATTTTACACTAGACAGAACGATCATCACTTACAGAATAGTTCAACACCACCAATCACAATCATGCTACAGAATATTACGACACAAATATTTCACTGAAGTTCAATTATGTCAGGAAAGATTTTCTTTTAAGATTGCCTGTTCAAACTCACAAACAAATGTCCTACAACATATTCAGCTGGCCTTTCAGAGTTAAAAGAGACTGAATTTGTATACATGAAATGACGGTTGACCACAGAAGTACGTGACCCGCATCACAATACAGGAAGAACCTATAGCTAACAGGACCTTGGTTTGAACAGGTAGCCACGGAAACTTCAGAGGAGATAACCTCTATGCGATTGCAGCGACAGGTTTGGACAATCAAACCAGGGAAGGAAAGGTTCGGAGGTCAGTGGAAAAAAATCGGCCTAAGCTGAGTGTCTGTGACCTGGGTTACCAACGTTTAAAGTAGAGCATAAAGGCCCTTTGAAAAATTCATCATTATAAATTAGGCTAAGCCAGAGTATTCAAGATTATTTGGGAACGAAGTCCAGATTATCTGCAATACTGTATGTAGGGATAAGTCCAAGATTCAAAGGGTGTTATTATTTCTGCAAGTCAAAGCCACTCCATACAGACCAAGTCCAAGATCCGGCCTTGAGTTTGTATGTAAATTTACTAGTAATTGAAAACAACAACCCTTTTTGTCAATGATTTACCACCAACAGCTTGGGATAAATTGTTATCTACTACTATCTATCAATCCAACTGTTACGATCTCAAGGTTCTGGGGGTCACAGACAGGTAAAGATATAGGAATTTCCAACTGACAAAAATGATATACTTAAAACGGGTAGAAAGCTGTTGGATTAGGGTCTAGGGATCTATTAATAATTCAGAACAGGTTCTTTAAGCACCCTGACGGTTACAAACGGTAACACATTGCCATAATTCATGAAATACTAGTACACAAAACTTTAATCATGAATAAATTTGAAAGCAAACCAATGTGCGGTCACACCTAAGGACATGGTTGTTGTTAGTTTTTTTGCGTTTTGTTTTCATTGCAAGCATTGTGTTTGTCTTTTTTTTTCCACAATGCATGTTGAAGAAAGACGGATTTGGACATCATGGCAAGCTGTGAGGCGCATAAGTGGCAGGTACTTTTTTTTTTTGAAATGTCCGTGGAAAGTCTGTTGAATGGTAGTACTATCTACAGGCAGACTTATACAGGGCCATCGGCACATCTGAGGGGCAGTGGCGGGAAATGAGGCAGGTATACAGAAGTGTAGAGTCTTCCATTAAGGTGACTGAATTGCTGTCGCTGTGCGCATTTAACCAACAGCCATCCAAGCAAGCACTGAAACCCTAAACAATGACTATGTTGTTATCAATAGGGTTTCTTTTTTTCTCTTTCCTTTGAGCTCCTCTCTATAGACAGGCTCACAACGGTTTCACTGGGGGAGTATTTATATGCAAATTGGAATCTCACCGATCTTTTCAAACTGGACCTCAATGGACAGACCACTGAACAAGACTTAAGACATCAAAAAGAGTCGAGATGAAAGACCAGGGGTCCTTCAGACTTAAAAACCCAGTAATGAGATGGTATCATAGGCCTTGGGAGGAAACCTGTTTTTCACTTGCTCTGTTCACATGCAAGGTGCTGAGAACGGCATCAGCTTCAGTACTGCTATTTAACTGCATGAGTGATTTTTGTTTCAGCATAAAAACTGCAACAACTGCATGCATGGACAATGCTTCACTTGGCCTGAACTCTGACCGTGCTGAGGTGATTAATTAAGCGCTGCAAAAGTTGCAGCTTTCTGAATTGGTCGACAAAACATGATTATGCAGCCCGGGGAGAAACCTTTGCACACGGTGGAGGACATCAAAGTGTCTGCCAGGTAACGAAGCCATGCATCTATTGACAGGCTCCAGGCTATTAACCTAAATCAACACGAATGCACTGAGCACTTTTGTGGAAACTCTCTGCGAGCATGACAGTTACAACTGTCCCTGCCCCCCTACAACCGCCATGCAACACAATCAACCCACATTCGCACTTTGAACTTCTTCATCACGCAGTAAAAACAAATGCAACAGGTGGGGCACTATACCTGATAGCTTCGTCAGGATGTAAATCAGGCACACAGGTCCACTACCTGAAGGAATATATCCAAATGTTGGCAAAATTTTCAGCTTTTCCAAACATGGCTGGGACAGTTGCAGCACTAAGATATCCACAGGTCAATTGTGTACACACAACAGGTTGAATTTTAACAGTCAAGGGATTAACAATAGGCCGTACCATTATAAGAAGGGGTGGGTAAGCCTCATTCAAAGGGGTTGGCACATTAAACGATGTATGAAAACCACTTGTTAAGCTGTTTTAAGTCAGGTAAACACACCAGCTTCGAATCTTTTCCTCTTTCGCTTTCTCTTTACCTCGGTCAGAATTCAGTCAGAGAAGCTACAAAAAAGAAAACAATCTTGCCAAGGTGGATTTCACCATGATGATTTGCATTTTAAATGGAACAATGCCAAAGTCTGCCCAAGTGTGTACACAACTAGCACTTTTCTTGTTCATGGTCCTGTTGTGTTGTTGAACTGCAATTAAGAGGTTTCACACTTCATTTTACACAGACAATTCCATTGCACACACTCAAATTCAACATTAGATTTGGCACTAGTTTTGCCTGGTTACTACACACAAGATAATCCATAATACCCCATAATTGGTGGCTACAGCAGAACAACACGCAGGCCAGTCTGCATGTAAAGATGTATTTATTTCACAGATCAAAGGTCCAGGCTAACATGATCATGCAACATTTGAAAATAATCTGCAAACTCTCTCTAGCATAGGTAATTTACACTATAATTAGCCTTTAATTACACTTTATCATGGTAATTATTGCATTTACATAAGCTTCATCCTCTCATTTTAATTTCATTTCCTTTATTTTTAATTAACAACCAAGACTTTTTAGTCACCTCCTTTAGTTTTCATTTCGTTCCACCATAGACAGTCTCCCTTCTACTGTATGGTTCGACAAACCAGTCAAGACTCTACAACAGCATATGTATATCATATTTTGGGGGATGAAATAGTAAACAGCCTATCAAGTGTGCTAGCCAGGCTTGCTGTAGAAGAATTGTGTGTGATTGTAGGAACAGCAAGTTTGTTGGCATATGTCCAGAAAAGACTCCATGCCGTGAAAGAGATCTTTAATAAGAATGGTCTCTTGTTTCAACAGTTGGCTAGGCTGCAATGACTTGTGAAGATAGCAACAAACCAGGGTGTATTTAAGCTCTGCATGGCATAGGGTGATAGTCTGCAGGGAATTGGTAAAAGTCTGGGCACTGATTAGCTCTGGTGAACACCGCACTGTTGCTTTGCATGAATATTCATAGAGGAACCAAACATTGACCAATTTTTCTACCACTGAAAGAACATAAACGCAGTCTGTAAACAGCATATGCTCAGCAAACACTACTCAGATAAACAAGGAGCTGCATTGGTCTAAAGTCCACAATCAAAAGAGCACTCCTGTGAAATTTGTTTCACTCAAAGCAAATCCTCATTACTTCTTAGGAGCAGAAAAAATGAAAACACTGCATTTCGTAAAATATGCACCTTTCATAGAGTTTATTTCTCAAAGAACTGTTGTGAATGACATGCCATACATCTCGAAGGAAGTCTAGCCATCTGATGGTTGCTAGGATACCACTCATCTTGACTAATCAATAGAAATATCTTGGTGTCCAAACTTTGCAATCATGTCACGATGTTATATCAAAGAACATCAACAACTTGATGAACCAATACACAAATCAAAACCAATTACTCAAGATTAATAACAATGACAAGACAACTCATTGGGTTAGAGAAATCTTTGCTCAGATCTTGCTCTGGTGTATGGTAATATTTGCTCCCAAGAAGTGTTGTGTAACAATACAGATATATAATGGAATCACGTTTTGGACACCTGAGTAATTCATTGTTCCTTTATTTTTTATTTTCCTGCCCATTTCCTTGCTTGCAATCGTGCAAACATGTTGAAATAAATACCAATTTGACTGGTACAACAAGAATGTCATTATAAACATTATCTGGTTGGATAGGATGTTAACAATATGTCTTTTCAAGACACTTCACTCCATGCGAGGAATTCCGTGTAAAACCTCTGTCTTTTCTTTTTTATGATATTTTTAATAGCAAACACTACTATATTTATAAGTTGACAAAGTGGTGCTAACACTGGAAAGATATATTGAGTTTACTGTGGAGATCAACTAATGATTGCTGTAAATGCCTATGCAGAGGATTTTCCAACTCCACAAGCTTGCATTCATAGCTTGTCTTACTGTTGTACCTGTCTGTGTATGGTTGTTGTGTCAGGGTTTTTTCACTGTTTTTGTTGTTGAGTTTTTCAAATTTTGAAATGGGCGGACAGTCTGATTCCACTTCAGCTGTTGTTGTTGAGGAAGGTTTCAACATAACAAGTGTGTTTTTTTCTTTCACATCTTCAGTGTATGGCAACACGCCAGTTAGCACTCCTTCAATTGAAGTACTCTTTACTTTCATAGTAGATCACGTTACATATATTTAAGATACGATACTTTACAAAATTGGGTCACAACCGCTGGTTGTTGAAACTAGATTCAGGATCATGACAAGTTACTGACAATCTCATTTCACAGTTTTTTGCATAAAGCTTAGTTGAAGGTTGTTACAAGGACAACCGAGGTTGCAGATGGTCTACCCACAGTACTTCATTTTTATAAGTAAAATTCTGGAGTGAATAAAGAGCACACACAGCCCTCCTCCTGGACCCTGCCACCTTCAAACAATGGTGCAGCCCTATTGTCTTGAATAAAAGTTTTGGAACTTTGAAAGAGAAAATGGGGTGAAATAACGGAAAGCTCATTGTCATTTATAAGTATTGGTTAACTCATGTCGCATTATTCAGTTAAGCACATATTGGTGGGTATGATTTTAGTATGCATAGTACGCTTACCATGTTATGACCAAAGGACTATGGAAAGCTTGAGAACAAAAATGGCAAACCGCTAACCACATTGGATCAAAGCACAAAACAAATCAATGAGCATACCCTGGATGTCTGCACACCACAGGTCAAATGTGAAGTGACATACATAGCATGCCAGACAAAGCAATAGATATGAGCAAAATCAATGGGTGAATCTTCAGCTCATCCTCTGGGATCACAGCAGTGCAAAGACTTTAACCCTGTGAGCACCAAAGTCAATTTTTGTCCCCTTTATAAATATACCCCAGTCACTTTTTTCCAGAATTTTGCAAAAATTTTGATAAAAATCTATGGCCAATGAAATGTGATGCCATTTGGTCCAAAATTATCAAATAAATAACAGAAAAATTCATAAAAATTGGTAAAATGTTGCACTAAAATTTTGGTGGGAAAAATTACAGCATTCAAAGGGTTAAAATCCTGTGCTCCAGGGCATTGTGAATGACCGGATAGTTTATACTTATGTTCTATCTTTAGTACAATACACACTGTTTCCGCTGTGATATGGCATGACTGAGAAATGCTAAGAAATACACTGGGCCAACTTCCTTCACACTTGGCTCATGATCTACTGTAATCATCCAAATGGTTTCTGTATGGCTTCGTTTGTATTTATAACTACTCCATAATGGCAACCATACAAGTCCACAAAAGTCCTTGAAATGGATGCACTTACATGCATATAGAAATTTTGATTCGTTCCACTTCTTTGCTTCTTCCTCGGCATAATTGATCCAATATACTGAGTTCCTGATGTGGTGTAAGTCATACAGCTATAGTGCTGCTATGCTACAGCTCAGCTACAGGTAATTCAAGAATTGAATTTTTATACTCGCTCAAAGAAGCGCAACTACCTGGTTTCAGACAAGTACCACAGAATAGACCTGCAGACCATTTTCTTGCTATATTCAGATACCTGTCAACCTTGTGAAAGTGATTGAAATGAAAGAGATTATCTGGAAATAACATTTAAAAGCAGAAAACCCTACAGTCCCCGGTCAAGGGCCACAAAATGTTTCAGCCTTGACCAGTGAAGCATTTGCTATGGATACCGTATATCCACTAGTTCACCAGACTCATGAATGCTGACGGTACTGTGTAATGAAGATGAGTGTACGCCAACCAAACTTCATTTAGTCTGCAGAACTGCCTGATTTTCCCTGATAGTGGTTCCATGGCACTCAAATCCTCTAATCCTTCACTGATTTGGTCACCCATGCAATCTTTTGACACTTGGAAAACTAGTTGCGACGGCTCAAGTTTTAAAGGCACACATGTTTCTATGAGAACAATTTACACTTGTTTTTTGTGTTTGTACAAGAGCCAGTGATCACTATCTACATGAAAACCATCAAATTGTTCTTTGTTGTGGAAATCTTTCCTTCTTTCTCAGAAGCGTTGTAAAAACCAGGTAACTGTTTTTTGTTATTGTTGTGGAACTAAAAACCACTTGCTGGCTCACCGAAGCATGACCACACCCAGAGGAAGAAATCATAGCAACGGAACATTGGCGTTGTCTGTTGCCTCGAAATGTTTGGCAGAGATCTCGAATCGTTCTATGCACATCATGCTTTGTGGCATCAAAATAATCAAGAAAAATGTAAACTTCAATCACAAAAAATGAAAAATATACATGGTTTCTGTTGATAAGCGTAACAGACCTGGCAGCAAGCCAGATTGTCAGGGTTTTTATGATGAATAATGATGACATTCAACACAGAGAAAAGAACTAAAACAAAAACTGAAACAACACAGTGGTACATTGATTTCAGAGTATTATCTGCTGTATCCCTTTTGATCTCTATGAAACAAAATATGTGTCTTCATCCATGTCCCACTGGACACCAATCAACATCACGCACGACATGTGAGAGACAGCAACCAGCATCAGATGGTTTTGTGTCATGATAAACGCCACAGGAAGATGCTGATGCGTTCCCCTCTATTTTTTACCCACTTGGGCTGAACCAGACTTTTGAAATATATGCAGTCAAACCAGTGACCCATTGGAGGTAAAACAGGGCCTAGGGTGGGAAACTGCAATTCACTGAAGGATAGCAAGGCTTTCGGTCTGCTGGCAAGTGATAATGACATATTTATTTCTTTGTGTACCTCAATCTCTTCAATTGATGTAAACCTAGTGAATCAATAAGATAGCTCTACCCTAGGGGTTGTAAGTTTTCAGTACAGACAATAATAGTGGAGCCTCCATAAATCATTGCCAATAACACCAATTGTAAACATATCTCAACCAATAGACAGCTAGGCCTTTTTATGGGCACTTGGTCGTTTCTGTTGTCTTCCAAAAACAGATTTATGGTGTGCCAGAGAAGGACAACAGGCATTAAAGAAACAGTAAATGTGGCCACTGCATTGATGTATTAATAAAAGTGCGTCAAAGTATTTAATATATGCATTATTGGTGATTTTGAAATTGAATACATGGTTGGACACCGAGTGTAGCTGCATATACCTTTAAAACTTTTGGCAAACGTGTCGCTGTGGTGGCTGGCTCACTGTCCGCTGGACTGTGCATCAGAGTTCATGTGTGTCATGTCAAGGTCAAGGACAAACCCCTATATTTAAACTTGGTGCAAAAGGGGATTAACGAGTTCAACCAGGTATAACATAATGGTCCTCAGTAATAATAGGTACCTTCACAAGTTTCTTTGCTTGTAAACACAAGAAAAAGGCCCCATAGGTGACTATGAAAATGGAGCATGCTCAGTTAGGTTCGCTCCATGAGTTCCTCATGACATTATATCTGTTATCCTCTCGTTCTCACAGAAGTAGAGCTGTAATAGCTTGCCCTAAGCATTTTCCACAACCCTGGAGTAAAAGTCTAGGGGTATTGAGCCTTCGCTTACAAATCTCCAGCTATTAATGGAACTTTGAGATTGGGAACCAAATCCACGGACCAGCTGAATGAGTTGCTGAAGCCATCTCCCCCCAGGGTGAAAGACTCCTTATAGATCAAGTTTCCCTGACCTTTCACTGTTGCGGTTGAAGTATTCTATCTTGCTTTTACAAAGTACAGACATACCCATAACAGAATACCCATATTTCTGCAATGTGTCTGAGGTCCCTAGAAATGGTGAAATTTTGAATGTCACTCTGACCACCATCAAATCTTATGAGCAAACAGAAGTTTGCGTGTGTGCAACCTGTTGTTTGAAGGGATTGACCATTTGATCTTGGGAGGGGTGGTTAGAATGCCGACATGCAAAGTTTGGTTTTCATGTTCCAAAATTGAATATTTTTTTCAGGTTTTGCATTGCACATATTCTGCTTTCGAGACTTCTACGCGTTTTCGGGCCAACTGTCTCATGAAATTTTATCTTCCCCGGAGCAGCAAGACCGGAATGAAATATTTCTCTGCAGGATTTTTTCTCCTTTTCTCATCCTCTCAAAATTTTCGAATGGTTGACTCCCTGTGAATTAATCAATGAAGTCATGGAAGGTGCCATCACCTGCATCACCATGGACTTTCCACTTGCCATTTGTTTAACACATTTACAGCTGAAGCACATTGTCACCAAAGTATCAAACAGTTGACTCAATATGGTGTTGACTGACAGTATTTGACTAAAAAAACACAAAATGTAAGACTGACACGACAAGAAAATCTTGGAGTATACTCTGGCTGGACAGGTAGACAGAGAAAAATCAGAAACCTAATTTTTCAATGCAGAAAAGCAAATAGGACCAAGTATTAAGCAATATGGATTCAGAAAGTAAATGATCTTGGCTATCACTCACCAAACCTGATAAAATTTCTGAAAGTTTATAAAACACAACCTGTCGTAGTGCAGTGAACAAACACAGCAGGAAAAAGTTCATGCTAAGTGTCACAGAAAACACCATGACTCAATATTTGATCTCAGGGAATGCAAATAGGGTGCTCTGCATTGACTGGAGGGGCTGTTCTATCTGTTGTTTACAGAACAAGCGTCCATCCAGCCCTCAAATCGATTTGAAGTGTCTGAAAGATAACAGTGTGCCCTGGCATTTGCAACTGATTGACTGCAGGTGAAAAACCACAGTATTTGTCCAAACAGGTTAAATCAAATTTTACCATTTGCATTTGCTAATTGAAGGAGCATGATGTAACATGACTGAAGCAAATTTCAATTATCGAAAAGAAACACAACACAACGCATCTTCCACAGCAGTGACACCATTTGCAAAAACGATCACTTTGATTCTGAAAAGATCTCCTTTGCAGACGTAGAGAAACTGGCATAATTTTGTGATCAAGACCTTTACTTATTCAAAAGGATTCAAATAACTGACAAAATATGCTTCAATGGCGCAACCTCTCAAGCTTTGAATACACACATTCACCAGGCTATTTTTGTGCCTCTTGACAAACGCCAAAAATCCAATCTTGGAAAAGCAAGTCGTTGCACCAGCCAAAACAAGCACTCTGGGTGTTACAAAGCCACAGTGCAACAGGTCACTGACTCACTATATTGATCAGTGTCCATGAGTTCTGCATCATTTGATGTGAATACACACAGCCTGAAACAAACTTTAAGTCACGGGACAGGAACCACAGAAAAATACCTACAATGTCGCAGCAAATTCTTCGCCACCTATCCAAGCATTTGCATGCACCCCATGACACAGGAAGTTGTACATCAAGCAAGACTTGAGCATGGATAAGGTACATAAACCGGCTTGGAACACCCTGTTACGATCAGTGTACCTGCCAAAATTTTTAGCTCAGACAAACATGTTGGTCATGCCCCTCTACATGCAAGTTTCGCCAGCCGTTCAATTATGCAGGCACCAGTGTTGGTTCATCAAATACCAATTTCCTGATAAGAATCATATTTCAAATCCTTGATCAATCTTCGTGTTTTGATGACATGGCAGTGTGGAGTCTGCCTGGCATTGGCTGCATGCCATGCTGGGTGTGCAATAATTTCATTCTTTTACATGTATGAAAGTTTAGAATACATTGGGATCAATTTGAAATCAAACAATCAAAATTGGTAAAAACATTTATCGTAGAATGTGGACGATTTTTCATATGTTTGGTTTTAAAGCCATGTGGATACATAGTCTGTGCCACACATCACGAAAGGCCATGAATGAAAGGGCCGCATCTCAATATGCAGTGGACTTTTATGTAGTGAACTTTCCCAAGGCAAGTTTGCCCTGAATTGCAAAGCTACATATAGCCTTCTTTCATTCCTGCCATTTCATATAATTTAAGATATAAACATAAGATGCAAACATTTATATACTTATCAAACAACATAAATATGAATTCACAGATAGACAAGTGCATACAGCACAAAACTAAACTTTTTTTCTGTAACTGTATCCCAGAAGCTTCCATCAATATCTTCATGCTCTTTTCCACAACCAGTGCCATTACCGAAACCAGGCCACCCTAAATTAGCCGGAAGTAATATTCCTCTGCGATGGTCTTAAAAAACCCACAACAGCCTTCACTGCTCACTCAAGAAGAAAATCAAACGTTATTGACTAACTTTGTCTTTCTCTTCTGATATTACAGAAAGTGTAATTTACAGTTTCTTCTTGGCATCCTGAGGCCATGATTTGCAAGGTAGTTAGTTGGCCTTATAAGGATGGCAAAAACTTGTGCCTTAGCTCATGCCGGCACTTTCTAACAAATCTTTGGCATCTTACAGACAATATTGGCACATCAGTGCATAAGTGCTTTGTTTCCAATTCAGTACAGCAATGAAATTACTATTTTCAAGTACATGTATCTCCAATACGCTCAATCACACTGGTGTCTGCCTACCTGCCAACCCGTGCCAGTGTGAAGCAATTTCCAATATTCACAAAACTGAATATATGTATGGTGAATTAATTACTAATCCCCTGAAACATAAAGTTTTAAAAACTTTAGCCTCAGATATATACATTTTTGGAGAAAACCACAATTAAAAAGTTGACATGCTTTCTCCTACATTCCCAATCAAGTTCATGATAGGGAAGTACAATTTTACACAGTGATACTGCTGCGCAGGCTTTTTTGATGACATTGAATAAAAACACTGAAGTTCCTTTAAATTTAAATTACCATGACGCAGTCAAACCACAGGCGGCCAGGAAAATGGGTCAAAGGGTCAGTAAAATACATTAACCTGAGAGACCTATTGCATCATGCAACGTTGATTGAAGTGGTCAAAACGTGCAAATCCTCACACGTTATACTAAACACATCATGATATTCCTATACTCTCATTTGACGCTATTTTCCTGGAGATTTCTTATATTTCTGGTGAATGGCAGGAAGAGCTAACAGTTGCTGGGTGTTTTGAAGTGATCGTGTTACATAAGTAAAGAGGAACGACCTTCGTTCAACTCAACACTTCTGAATTAAACACACATGCAAGGTAACGTACCTGTCACGCAGACAGAACAGGCGATTCAGATCAGAAATTTGAGAAAAACAATTCCCTCTGTTTGTATAACAAATATTGGATGGCATTGGATGCATGACCTGTTGTCAGAATTCTAGAAACACTGAGATAAATGTTACAGCAACAAGCTACACAATCTTTTCGCAACAGAATAAGTATTTTTTGTTTATTTCCTGTTGGTTTATGTTTCCTCACATAAGGGTTTCTGTAAATTGTATTTCACCTTGGGGTTCACAGGCACATTCAAGGACAGACATTTTCTGATGTTGTCACTTTTTCAAACAGTACATACAGCATCAGCACATAACCCCTTTTTGTGCACACACCAAGGTCAACATATAATTCAAAATCATAAAATTAATGCAGATTTCACCAACGGTCAACACTTGAAGGGGCAATCGCACGTACGGTTAAACTGTGTACGACCCTTGATAATGTAATGTATCTCATAGCTGAGCAAGAGCCGGTGGATTTGCCAAAAGCTAGAACTTCAAACTTAATACTATCAATTGACTGGTATTGCTCTTTCAATGGTGGCACTGATTGTCAACAACAGCCTTGCCTGAAGCAGGAATTAAACTCACAGAGTTGAATAAAGGAAGCAGCTTGGAAGCACAAATTTGCTTCATTCTGCCTCAGCGACCTCTACCAAATACACTGCTATACAAGTCACAGCACGTATTGAAGACTCTGTCAGACCAAAGAAAACTTGATCTTCGCCAACCATTTCACCTTCAGTCGTTCATGTAATATGTATTTGTTGTTTCAACAGTTTCTTCTCTTTAAAGCATTCCTGTTTCTCTACTTTGTAAATGAAACCAAGCAATCTTACGAGTCACACTGCGGCAAAAGTATTTTTTAAACGCAGCACCATTATTTTTATCATGCAGCAGAATGTTAAGAATTGAGGCTAAATATATAATTGGACTCAAGACACTTTAAAGGAGGTGAGAAAATATTAAAACTGCACTAAAATCCATTCATTAATGACTTCACTGAGCTCTTGATGCATTGCGGGAGATCAGAAATGTTAAGAGTGGTCGATGGGAAAAAGGATGTATACACAATTTGTCCTTTGCTGATGGAACTGAGACACTTTCCCTCACTGGCAGGCCTGCTTTGATCCAAGTTAAATGTTGCCAACCTGAAGGACACAGATCATTTCACTGTCCAATTTCTCACTTTTCAAGCACTACCAAAAGACGCACCTGAAATAAATATGCCACTCAGGGACAAAGCCCCCCACCATCCCCCCCACCTCCAAAGGTGACTGCAATATGTTCAAAGGACGCTCCCCTGACCAAAAACCGCAGAGATATTATCAGCAACCAGGTGTCTTGCTTCAGTCAGACAGCTGAATTTACTGAAATCCTGTACTTCTGTATACCGTTATCCTGGTGTCGTGTCGAATGCGCGACTTGTTTTCGTCATGCCATCCATTATTGGCCCGAATGTGCAACATTCTCTGAGTCCTCCAAGCAATCGAAGTCAAAACTTGCATAAGTCTCCTGTAAATCCTCCCTCTCTCTCTCTCTCTCTCTCTCTCTCTCTCTCTCTCTCTCTCTCCTTCGACAAACAAACAAAGGAATTCATATCAACTTTGAAACACACATTTCACAAGGTTTTTTTTTGCAAACCATTATAACATCTCCACTCATCCAGAAACACAGGTATCTTACATGTACGTGTTATGAAAATTTCCCCACAAAGATCACCCCAAACTGCTGTCATCAAACACAAATCTCTCCAAAATTACCACGGCTTCTGATTAGTCTGCCAGCCTGGTCAGTTTTTTTTTGAATGAAAGCATTCAGACAACTGCTCAGACCTTGGATGTCTGGTGCCGGCATGTATCTGTACAACAAACAATGATTTCAAGGCAATTTCTGAGGAAATTTCACTCAACATGGTACACACAGACCCTTAGAGAAAATGTTTGACTTCTCCAAATCAAATGCAGCTGTCACAACACATCACTTCATCCAGTGACTTATACCATTCCTGTGTCTCCTCAAATCCTTTTCATCCATTCTTCTCCGACCTTTTCCACTCATCCCTCATAATCTTCCAAACTCTTTCACTCAATTTTTCTCACTTTTGAATCAAAAGATGAAAAATCTGCATCGGGACTACTCACCTTATCTAAAGTATTCTGTGAGTAACTACATAAATGTTGAGGAAAATGATAAAATCTTCAAAAGATCTTCACACCATAAATTTAATCAGAGAGACTCTTCTGACTGCTGTGTGGAGGCAGCACTCTCTTTGTCGAACATATGCAAACTGCACGGATTTAAAACCTGAAATGAAATAATAGTTTCAGGTCACAACAGGCTGGAATAAAACACATTTTAACAATAGTGCATGCTTCCTGTGATAAAAAGAAAATATGAGTAAAGTTTCACACCTTACAGGGGAAAGTTAAATTTGCATACTCGGTACAAAACCTAAGATTACCTCCGTTCCAAAAGTAAATCCTTTCAATTACTGAAATTTTCAAATATGACAAACTTTCAGCAAACTGGCTGGCTCTTCTCTTAACGCAACAGGCAAAGACAAACACAGCTGACAACATTGACGCAGGCTTGATACTGAAAGACTTTTGAGAGGGGAATGTGGTGTTTCAACAAATAGTGAAATCTACACTGGATCACCTCACAGCACGAGTTTCGAGGGCATCGTGACCTGACAGACAGAAATCCAGTGTTTGATTACGTGTTCCTTGAAGTTCTGAGAGTTATGAAGTCACAAGTACCGAGAACTCCATCTTACGCAGTACAATGTACGTGGTGTTTGTACCAATTAACACAAATGGTATTCTTCCTTCACCTAGGCCGAAAAAGTAACGATGCTATGACCCCTGGCTGTCTTATCATCCATCTAGGGGCCAACAGCTCAATATCTCTCATAATCAAAATTGCCAGTACGGGATATAAACAGTGTAACACCATAAAGATATTACTCCTTAAACAGTCATTATGAGCAGTTCTATCGTATACTGGCATGACGGTTTTGTAAGGGACAATGGCTGCACTTTTGGTAACATTTTCATTATTCTTGTTCTAGGAAACAACTACTTTTTCTCATTCTTCTCAATAAAATATATGTCAGCCGTATCACACTGTGTACCGTATATGCAATGTTATGATTTTCGACAAATGACTTCTAGTTAAGACTAGAATTTGGTTGTCAACAATGACATTCAACACGAAATACCCACAATTGCAACATGATTTAGGAAGTAGAACAAGAAACCACATTTAACAGCGAGGAAGAAATCATAAAAAAAAAAATGAAAAGTCACAGCTAAGACCCACTAAGAGCAAGGGGTATTAATAATTTACCCTGGGTTCAACTTGGCTTTTGTTTCTATGTGCCGAATAAAAGTGATGCTCATCTACATGTAAATGTATAATACCTTTTGATCTTTATTATCAACTTAATATCTATTTCAGCCAGAGCAGTAGTATCATGCTGAGTAAAGAAAACTATCTTCATATTTAAACATCACTGTAACACATAGGTACAACTTCGGTAAAATTTGTACAGCAAAAATGAACCTTGAAATTTCATGGTGAATTTCCAAGACCTTGTCAAAAATTATTTATTATAAATTAAAAAGTTTTACAAAATGTACTGATAAAGAAACAACTCTGTACATTGTCTTGTAACTCACAGCTGCAATACCGTTGATATACATACTGGCAGCATTTAGGAACAACATACGTGTATGTAGCCTTTGTCATGTATCAGCTAGTAGGTGGGAGGTGGTAGGTGGTGGGTGTCAACAAGTGCCAACACCATAATGTTCAAGTTTCATTATGAAAGAGGCTGGAACACATTTTGCATTGTTAACTATTGGGATTTTCATTGCACTACAAAATATAATTCCGTAGGTTTCGGTTCCATATCATTGTTCCAATGTGCACGACGTCAGTGGGCACTCATGGTGGGATACAACACAATTCGTGATTGTTGAGCGTCATTGTTGCGGCATCAAATACCTGAGTTGCTCAGAAGGAAATCTGTTTCAGTATTTGTATTATTGCAGAATAAATGATAAACCAATGACACAACATGATATGAGGGTTTTTTTTATTTCTCAGAAGCAACACTAGGGGTCTCTCTACTCTGAATACTAAGGTGAGGTCAAGTCGGTGCAACGAGGTATTGAAAGGTCTGCGTCCCTCCTGGGGAGAAGTTTATTATTCTTCTGCTGACCTGGCCATGGGCAGGGTAACCTGTTAGATCGGAATTGACTGAAAAACACCAAGATACAGAGAGTGGATTGGGTGACTGCACGCTACAGGTTGACTGTCCACAGGCACAAACCACTAAAATCAATATTAAAGCAAGAAATCAAATGCAAAACTAACATAGCACCACAGGGGTGCTTCAAAGTTATTATCAAAACTGGAGGAAAGAAAACACACACACAGTTGCTATGACAACATGCCAGAACACCAACAACCCCTACAGATGCAAAGTTTACACTTAAAAGCACTGTCTTTGTAGCGGTCTTGCTTTAAATTTGCTAGGGTCACAGAAAGTTCATGATGGATTAAAAGTACCTAGCAATACAGAAGCTCGTTTGTCATATACATCAGGGGGTCATGACCCAGCATCCTGCCACAGGAATTTCCATCAGATACCGGCACTGGTGTCTTGCCAAGACCGGAGCAAAGATGGACGTTCAAACTAAAAGAGTTTCTTTTGAGATTGACGTCCAATAAAACGCTGTCAGTACTGAACTCTTGCTAACAAGCAGCGCCATTTACAAACATGCATGTGACACGTATCACGTATTTCTAGTCCTCAAGACTTCCAGGATAAATAAGTATCCAGATGTAGACATATGGCATGTTCTCATGATGCAATTGCGTGAAGTCTTCATTCCCGCAGTAAATAAAATGAATCAAGTTATACACAAGTAAACATATGATCATTGTGTTTTCAATGATAACATTTTATATCCTAGCATTCCTTATCTAACAACAGCACACGGTCCCTCATTTTTAGGTCCAGCAATATGCTGTGTATGAAACTGCTGTAAAATTAAGTACAGGTAAAATTGTACCAGGGTTGATCTCTTCAAGTGAATGTTTAAGGGCAACCATTTCTCTTTTTTGCAAAATCGTGAAAGTGGAACCGGTTAAACTGTGATGATAAATGATGTTGATGACTATGCAAAGTGATAATAATGATAAGATATGGTGATGATGATGAAAGTGATGATGACAATGACAATTATGATCATGATGATTATGATGATGATGATGATGATGACAATCAATATGATGATAATGATTATGGTTGTGATGATGGTGATATAAGACATAATTTGACAAAAACAAGAAATTACGAAATTACTGAAATTAGAAATTACTGACTGCTAATAGTGATGGTTTTGTCTTGCAAAACAGTGACAAAACTGTATTGGCGCTGGTGAAAAGAGTACAAAAAATGGTAAAATACGATGAATCTAAGATAATTTGTTTTCATAAAAACATATATATGCATGGAAGAATTATTTGAAACTCACGTAATTATTTGAAACTCACGTAAGTTAAAAATTTTTTATGATGATCATAAACTAATCAGTCTTTTCATAAAATGCAGTGAAAGTTATAAAATGACATTGTAACCTAGCAGTACAAGGACACAGAATTGGGTCATCCAAATTACGAGGCAAGCAGTAAATTTATTGGATTTTAAATTTAAACCACACTGACACAATGTCATAGATATGGTCTTTGGGGTTACAAATACTTTTGCATGGCCAGCTTAGTCTTGACCATTTAGGAAAGAAAATATGTCACACAAAAGTTTTCGTTTCAAAATTCTTATTCAATGCTCACTTTTTGTGTTATCCATCTCTGCTTTCCATTAAAATATTTGCTAAATCACCACAGGTCTTGTGGCAGTACGTCACCTTTCTTCAAACAAAACACAACAACAACATAAACTGCTCTTTTCAGCCCAGTGCGTTAAACATCACTTCTATGACATGCCATTTCACTGTTGGCAAAAACCCAAGACACATCTGAAGAGATGGCCGTATCTTTTTCATGTGCACTTCCTACGGACATATAAAGATAGCTGATGACAGGTGCATATCGCCCAATCACTGTGCAACTCAGCAATGTGTGCAGGTATGGACAGACAAATTTCACAAACAAGTTCAACTGACAAAGTACTTGAAGAAAGCATCCTGTCCAGAGATGGGTCCAAATAACACAATAAACACTCTCTTACAAACACACACCAACTAACTTGTGTGAAAGAGTACATACAGTCTCCCAGCTACACGTCTAACAAACTCCCGTGAGATATTATGTAGAGTAGACACACAAACAGTAATCTATCATATGGTATTCCACCGCTGTGTGCCACTGAAAGATTTGAAAAGAAGACACTGTCCGATAAGGTGTTATCCATATGTTATCGACAGCAACTTGCATACATCGCAAGGTACATCGACACATTTGATCATCAATCACTCCACCTAAGAAATCATCCACTCTGAAACTTGATGCAAACAGGCTTGATATGTATCAATATTTCAACAAAATTACCTCCTGCCTCAATGTAGCCGTTGGCTTTTAATGCATATGCTATTTCCAATTTCCAATATCTCTTTTTTATGAGTATTATTTCATAATTTCCTGCGTGTCTTCTTTGACAATTTTACTGATCCAGTTTCAAATGCATACGTAATAAGAGTGGATACGTTTGTAGAGAGGCAGGACAAACTGAGAGATGATCTTGATATACATCCTGGACGTTATCACCGATAGATGCATTATGCATCATCGATTTGAAGTTGGACTTCCAAAGGAAATTTAGAACATCTGTCCGTTCTGAAACAAGAAACTTTTAGTAAATCACACTGGTCGGTGGCAGTTCTTGGCATCAATGATTTGAAATGTCACAGATCTGTTAAGGCGACTAGTGAAGTGAGACCAATTTAAACGTCATTTTCAGTCAGCCAAACCAATAGGAAGGAAGAACTTCACCTATTACCAAAATTACACCCTAAAAAGCGTACCACACTCTAGCCCTTGCAAACACTAACCTAAGTGCAAATGCTTGTACTGGGATAATCACAAACAGACCATCACCATAAAAGGTATGAATGAAATCGCACGTACAACTGAAGCCATTAGTGTCAATTCAATCCCAAAAGATGAAAAGAAACCACTGCTAGCAAAAAATTTACGAGCCTTTTAGTTTCACCTTGTGCACTGCAAGGATAGCACAGCACAATCATACTCTGTATGAAGTTTTTAGGTTACACTTTTTTCAGGGTTAGGCCTATTGTAATACATGACAGGAAGTTGTTTTTTTAAGTAGAGTGACCTATGACCTAAGGATGAGAACTGATATTCTGCATGGTGGGGGAAAATCTGCAATCGGTCATATTCAAGGCTGGTTCTTAATACCGCTTTTCATCCACTGAAAGCAATGATGATGATCTGATGTCCTCCTTCCAAACAAAATCATGATTCGCAGACAGAAAATGTTCCATAAAACTTTTAGGGATGGGTCGGGATTTCAAGCCATGGACACCGCCTCTATTGTGACCTTTCTAGTGACCTTTGACTGGCACTGACCCTCCTCTTTGAATGTCACTGTCCATACGTACGACTCTTAAAAAGAGCCGCAACAGCAACACAAGCTTCAGAACTCAAAATAGAATGGCAACTCTTTCCTATTCTCTGGTTACAAAACATTTTAGCATATGTGATTCTCATCAGCAAACCAATCCCTCAAGAATGCCAAGAGATCAATGCTCAATATCCACCTCAAATCCTGAGCCCTTGGTGCTTGGTATGTGTCCCTGAGGGTACTCGAACGAAATGACACGACTTAATTTTCAAACCATCAAGAACAACACCACTTGATCATCCAATTTGCGAAGAAAATAAACTTTGCATGGGGTTGGTATGTGCTACAGTCCCTCTCGATTTAACTGGGCCAAGATGCAATATAATTTATCAACCGCAAAATACTTAGGCCATTAATTATCAATGATGAAACAACCTCTGCTTCAGGAACGTGGCAAATATTTCATGTAAAATGGTTTAATCTGTACATACGCCCTGAGTAATAATACAAAATCGTAGATTGTGGTACAAAGAACAGTGACAAATAAATATAGAAGATACAGTCCTCATGTTGGGACATGTATACAGATGTAGAAACACTAAGGGTGACTGTCCGATGATACTGACAGGAGCAAAGTTTTGTTTCAGGGATTCTAAAGTGTCTTATAATCCTCTTTTCTGTAAATATTCGACTGTGGGAATCATAAACACTTTTCATGTGGTTAAGTGTCGACATGTAACCTTGCAAGGCTCAAAATCCCATCCAAACAGAATAAAGCTATACTTGAACAGATAGAGAATAGAACTGCAACCCATATGTTTCGCACTCATTTAGAACAAGGCCTCTTTGGTTTCTTTCAGCGTGATTATAATTCCGTGATTGTGATTCCGACATCGGTTTTCCAGATGGGCAGCCTTGGGCAACTGACAAGCAAGGCTGGGGCAAGCCACAGTGACAAGTTTGTGAAATATTGGAATAAAACTAAAAGCCTATCAAAATTTAATGAGGGCTTTAGCATGTTCTCTCAACAACATCTACACATATGCCAGTCTGCGGGCACACACACACACACACACACACACACACACACACACACACACACACACACACATAATCACTTCATGTGCAAATGAAGGCCGAAGCACAAAGAATAAGATGCAGGATGGAAAAAAGAACTGTACTTTTGCACATTCAGTTTACTTTTGCAACTCTCTCCTTCACATCTTCTTTTAGCATTTCTCCTAATCCAAGTCATCATTACAGAATACATCTCAAACCATCATACTCCCACAATTTGTTTTTCCAGGGGGGGTTTAAATTCACTTTAACTTTTTCCCCTTCCACCAACACGCATTTCGTAAAACACTAAGTCCCCCTTTCACAAGCTTCCTTTCCAAGTGCTATGTGTCTCCCAATCATTCCTGTGATTTTCCACATGACATCCTGTTCACCACCTCTTTTCCTACTTCCTCTTCCTGGATTTTGACATCCCCCATCACCCCCTCCCCATTCCGTTGTCCATCCTCATCTGTTCCCTTCCATCTTCAGACTCGGTGGCTCCATGCTGACTCAGTGTCTGGAAAATCACATTCAAACACAAGATCTTGCCTACGTGACTCAACTGCCGATATGCTATAGTCTGTCACCTTCAAATGCCAATGGGCTGAGAAATGAGCTGAACATGAACCAAATTCCAATTTGAGAAAACGAGGCTCTTTTTCTACAGATTGTATTGAAGAGGAGCTAGCTGTTCAAAGAAGAAGAGTGTGAAGTAACCTATAGAAACATTATCAGAACTTACTTCATCACCTCATTAGCACCCAGCATGAGCACAGCCACCGTCTTCTGTGGACAGAACGTTAACGCTCCTACGTCTGGTCGACATGACAACACCACACTCCATAAATCGTCGCTGAGCATGCAGCAAATTGGAAGACCTGCTCATTCCCTTTAAACCCACGTACCAGCTCTTGTAATCAGATATAAATGAATTTGGCAGCTCCTGGTTATAGCTGTCCTTGCTCAAAGCGCCAATGTCTGGACAGACTGCGGTAATGATCTGTCCGACACTGCAAATGTTCATGATAGTGAAGCTGTGTCAAATCCCAACGGCACAATCAAGTATCCCATCAGACCATGAACAGGAAGCGACATCCTCCTTCACAAAGTGTATCACAATCAATATCAATAATTAAAAAATTTCACTTTTCAACAATTTTTTTTATGTTCTTCACCCTGATGTTTCTTGTAATGAAGCTAAGATCACACCCCTTATACATTTCTGTTATTTTGAAAAACATACACCATCGTTATGATCACTCACAAAATGAGTTAACTGATCTCAACGGTGAGGTGATATTATGATACACAGGACAAAAACAACAGCATTTACTTTTTCCATGCCCAGTGATGTCAAAACAAGACTGACTAAACAGGAAATTACATCTTTGCAAAATTTGATATGATAAACTCTAATGAATAACTGATAATTTCTGCTGACGACGAAACCACTTTATGAAACCACTTTACTTGTTCACAGCACATGCAATTAACATTGAATGTTCTCCAGGAAGTATTTATGCATGAAGGACAACTATTTATACATCATTTATTTTTACACAGGTGTTGAACAATGGCCACCTTACAAATCTCCAAATGAGAGCCATTTCCGGAAATGTTTGTAATTATGAGCGTAACTGTGGAAAAACCCATAACTCCTGCTGACATTGACCTTTACATCGAAAATTTGACCATCACTGGAAATTACACATCCGAATAAATCCGAAACTTCATCATTGAAATTCTTATGTAGACATCATTGAAATTCATAAGTAGGCAAGTGGTAAAAGTTTATCATATTTTTCCTAGCACGTTAACTTCTCATTACTGCAACCCAGTTTCCTGGACAATTTTTAGAAATCGAACAGTCTGATTCTTATCCGTTATTGAGTAAAATTCCAATTACCGGTGATTCTGTTTGATCATATGCTTGTTTGCGATTGAAATGGAATTTATCTTTGCACTGGCATTAAAAGAAATGAGCAGCAAATTTATGTTCGATGCCAAGTACGCGATATTAATTCTTGAAAGTCAACATTTGGACTTAAACAAATGTCAACCACTTGGAATTTACTTGACAAATGGCTTTTACCTTTTTAATGATATTTTCGTCCTTAAATTCATCTCAAAGTTCCAGATGACAGAACTTACAGCTTTTTAAATAGAGAATTCAATATCTAATAAGTTTTTTCCCAATTTCTTATATTGTTACAGCTATAGTTTATGAAGTGGCTTCAATCTTGATACCATCTTTTTGGTGAGTTGTGGCTCCCTCTACAGGTTTCTAGAAATTTGTTGTTGGTTTCTAAGATAAAACATTTATTTTATGCTCACCTTTCAACACTAGAAATATTAGCCAACTTTCTAGAGTCATCCCTGAATTACTTCAAGCAGACATTAATATTCAAAATGCACAATTGGTCATTAAGACACACAGCAATAAAACATGTAAAATTCAATTTGAGGTTACAGCCAGTGGGAGTAAATGACACATCAAAAATGACCAATGACATCTATCTTGATTCTGTGATTTCTAGATTCTTTACGAAAATATTAGAAATATTCCAATTTTGAATGACGCATTTCAATTCTGGCGTATTTAAACACGTGTGCCACTGCACCTGTCTGCAGATGTTCCTAAAATTATTACTCGGTAGTATTATTCACGCAATCAATATTTCATACTTCAGTTACATTTTACGAGACTCGTTAAATATATTATGTCGTAAGTTCTTCACAGCTTTTCCCGAGAGTCAAGGTGTTGAGATGAGGGCCAGAACACGTGCTGGTGTTTGTTGGATGTTTTGAAGATCACAATTTTACATGTTTGAGTAGCGTTTCTGTTTTCGCATCATCCATCATATAAATGAGCACCTCATCTTTCATCTCATTTTCTTGAAGTGTTTAGTCGCTTGATAAGCAAACATTTTTCCCCAGTATTCAATATCAAAATTAAAAGACTTACACTTTTGCGCCTACTTTCCTCAAGGAATCTTTCAACCATTCCTTTTCAACATCAAGAATAAAATTCAGGGGTCACCGTGCAAACGTTTGTACTAGACAAACAAAAAACCTGGCATTTACCAATATTTGAAATTCAAAATGGCTGCCATCCCTGCATTGACTCTATGGGGAAAATTTTATTTTAGTTTTCAAAAAAAATAAGTCTGTGAAAACTTGTTTACTTCACAAGCTTCAAAATGGGCCCCCACAAGATGCGGAACAAAAAAGTACTGTAAAAGCTTGAGAGACCAATTATCTGTCCCTGACGCGTACTCTGCTTCAATAGGTCAAACAATATTTTAGATATGACATAAAATTGGAAAAACATATATATAAAATTATATAATAGTTTCAGTTGATGAAATTTACCTTCTTTTACTAAAAACAGAGTTTGAAAATTCATAACTTTTCATTTTCAACAATGTTAACTATATGTTGATCTATCAGAAATTTCAGTTGGTGAAAGGTTTGTTTCTCTGCATACAAACAATAAAAGTCAGTCATATGAAGCTGTATATTCAACAATTTTCGATTAATTTACTGTAATTACTTCTTCCAATCAACTGCAGATGAAAAGAAATTACCCAATAGAAATTTCCTGTGTACTAGTACTGCCAGATGATAGTATTTTTATGAGCAAAAAGTATTTTCCATTTGAACTGAAACAGATGAAGAGTTATCACTTTTACGGCCATGTGACTGTTAATCTCCACACTAAGACTGCCGCCTATCTGGCAATGGTTTGAGCAACATTTCCATACCTTTTGACTGCAGCAGATGTCTACCCCGGGTGAATTGTTGTCATATCCTAAGGGTTCGAATTCAATAAATAATTTTAATACTCAGATAGAAAATCAGACAACTAAGAGTGTGCCAAAATTTTCAGGTAGTACAGCCATGAAATGGAATTTTCCATCTGGCAATACAATATCGGATATTTGATTCAAGCGACTAGAATTCAACAATCCATGGATGACTCATACAGTTTATTCTATCAGAGGAGTTACAGAGTGTTTTATTATGCAAAGATTAAGGGTCTGATTAGCCCAGCATTGACCAATATTTTTTCAGGATGTAATTTACTGGGATTCATTTGCTATAGAAGCTAATTTTGGTGGCCAGTCTACCAATATATGAATGACATTCCAGGTTGAAAATACCATTGGCCATTCACAGCAACCTCTGGAAAATCACTTAAGTCATTACAGCAGTGGACAGCTTCAACAACATTCAGTTACATATCAATTTCCACGTGTCAAATTTAATATAGCGATGGACAGGTTGAGAAAGATATCCCAGAGTCAAGCTTGCCGAAAATGTACGAATAAATTTGTGTTTTAATTTGCAATATACAACAGAGGTATAGATCTGCATCAAAATGTAAATTAAGTGAAATCGTTAATTGTGCTTACAGTAACCTTAGGTACCCCAGAGCTAAGAGATTTATGTTTAACTCAAGCTTCACCAAGTATCTTAAGTTGACACATTGACAAATCAGAAATTGTACAAGCTTCATCAATTTTTTCTATCCATATACACTAATAAATCACAATGTTGAATTCCTGCCCTTAGATGCCCGTACCCTGAATTAATGGAACAGCTCAACATCAAGTGCAAAGCTCTTTTATCATTGCTGACATCTACAGCCAACACCCAACATGCATACAGCAATTATCCAACCAATCATTGACAGCTGCCTGTGCCCTATCGGAAAAAAATTACAATTCCACAAGCGCTGGCCAAGCAAAATCCAATAAAACTTTACATCATGGATTTGGCAGTCACTCAACTCTCTAGCTGAATCATTGAGATGATGACCTACTTTTACGCTGGAGGTAATACTGTTTGATTGGATACAACATCTCTTGAGGATTTGTACAATTCCAAAGTAAACATAGGAGGGGATGATAAGCACAGATCCTGTGCTGATATCGGTGCCTATGGAGGTTCCTTTGGTGATTGTAAAAACTGTAGACTTCTTGTCTGTCCTTGAAATTCGTGACGGCATGAATTCGAAAACTAGCAATGTCAACTTACACACTTTGCTAGATAATTTATGGGCTATTCAGAGTATCAAATGTAGTTAAGTCACTGCTCCGACACAATTTTGCTGACATTGCTCATACTGGTTCATTGAATCTGTGAACATGTAATTTCATCAAATTTGACTAATTTTTGACAGGGTTATGTGAATTTGACTCTGGGAAGGGGACCTGCACCATTGCTAACACTGTCACTCAAAATCTATCATGATTGCATTCTGGAAATTTCTAAAGTTAGATCACGACAATCTCAACCTCCTCTGTGTTAAATCGGACAGAAGAGACTCACTTCATCATTTTTTCATCGCAAGCAATTATGTTCCATATGACTGATTGTTGCTATGGTAGCCAGTGGAAGAAGACATCTGGAGACTGATTTTGTTTGGGAGAATTGATTTTGCTCTCGGAGAATGTCACAGACTGAATCGAGGTCAGCGTTTCACTGATAATTGCAGCGCCATTAGAGACATCATCATACACCGTAATCATCCCTCATCAGATGTGTTGTCATTCCTTTCAACTTTACACAGTCTCTCATCTCATACTGTTATCTCTTGAGAGATAGAGGGAAGGTTTACATTTTTAGCTTTTACAGGCAAATTGACAGATTTTCAAAGATGAACACCGGCTCAAGCTGATTGAACATAATGTATGTCATTTCATGCGCAGGAAACTCAAATGACGCAAGTCAGCAGAACAGAGAAAACCGGGCAAATGGATTTTGAATTTACGATAAATCTTTTCTCCATTTCCGAAATAATCTCATGCCCTGAGCATTTACAAAACAGATTTTCAAAACCTTCCATCACTCCTAAGAAATGTCTCCTTTCATGTCAGAAACATCTGATGATTAAGAAGCCTGCTCCATCCAAAGCCTGACAACACAAACAGAACCCTCATTACCTCAGCATCCTTTCTGCACAAGATCTATCGCTTCTGAAATGTGAAGGCAAACAAATCGAGCACGCAATTTTTCATGAGATGAAATGAACCTTCCTGTGTGCTGCTATGAGTCACACACACAAGTACTGCAGGATACTTTGTAACATGTAGACCGTCTGCTGGGTTAATTTACAGTAACTATCCGCCTTGCAACAGACAGCGACCTTGGATGAAACACTGTGAAAACACTCAGGAAGAGACTGCTAATGAGTTGTTCATGTGTGATATCAACTACACATACATGCCTTAGGCTGAGATTGTCTTATTTGTATTCTTTCTTTTAATTATATAAATTTGAACCAAAAAATTTTTTACATATTTTTCCTAATAACTTTAAAATATTACGAAAAATCTTACCTTACTCAGTTTCTGGCGTATGAACCAGCATTAATGGATATAAGTATTCTTTCAGGAATCTACATGTGCGACCTGCAAGTGAAGCAAACATAAGATGCTACATGAGTACTGACTTCTGGAACTGTGATGGTTATATTAAAGGGACAAAGTCGGCCATTTTTCATGAATTTTGTTTGATATGAGATACTATTTATATTGTCTGACATGTTGAAAGATACTGAATAAATGGGTGACCATGCATATACTTTGTCCCTTTAATGTCAGTCAATTTGCAGTTGTTAAAATATCTCACAACATTTTATGGACAAAAGATTTTGCAGGTTTTTACATTAAATCTGGCAGCCAGCAGGTAATGAGAATTTTTTAATTCCTAAGTCTAATATACATGTACAAAACGGTACAAAAATTGAATGAATTTCAGTAAAAAGTGTACTTGCTGGTGAAACAAAGATTACAGCAGAAAGAATATAATTGAAATGTTTTCCATTAAAATCATCACATGCTATCCTGTGACAAAGCCTCAGTACCATTAATGGTTGTGAGGGAATTAAGATGAGTATGTAAATAGAGAAATGAGTATGTAAGTAGAAAAATATGAACACTGTGATTATGCAAAAAAAAAATTATCAAAAAACATCACAAAATTTAAACTGTAGTCTGACAAAAAGAAATAGATTCATCAATCACTTTCTTTGAAGAAACATATGCTATATATTTGCATCCAGTATTTCAATTATAAGCAAATTCTCTCCCAAGTTGTATCCAGTCTCCTTTATTCTGCAGAGACACACTGTCTTTTAGGATATTACTACATGGCTCAGCAGAACCAGGTCAACCGTTGCTTCCGAAACCACTTCAGGCAATTAAAAAAATGAAACCACTTCAGGCAATTAATTTTTATCAGTGTTGGCTTTAGGGTTCCTCAAGTAAATTTTTTCAATTTGCATCATCCTCAAGGACAGAGCAAAGGGAGCACTGCAATTGCGTAAGGTGCTTATCTCACTGCAGAGGCCTCACTGTTGCTCTTATTAGATGGTTTGGATGAAATCACGCAACACCAGTACAGCATCTCTGATCTTTCACAAGGATTGATATTAATTTTGTAACAAAATATACAGAGATTGTTGATGAAACACTTACACTGGGAACACAAAATATTTAGGACAGCAGAGCCTCTCCTGGTATTTAAAGCATTCGAAATCACTGTGGTCATATACACCAAACTGCTGAGATCTACTGCCAACTTTTTCATATCTTTCAGTGCAAGCTTATTGATTTACAGTCTCAAAATTTTTTAATAAAATTTTACATAATACAATCACAACCTATCCCCGAAATATGAAACACTCAGAATGATGTAGTTTCATTCTTGTAGACTTTATTTTGCAATTGTCCTTCACCCTAGAACACCCTTGAACACTAAGTGCCAATAAAAAATTCCAAATCCATTCCAATAAAATAACCAGTCTGTATCTTGAATTACCATCACTAGTATCAAGGGTTGCGATCCATTTTGAAGCAAGCATCACATCAATCTCCAACAATTACAGCTACAACACTGGTCATCAAAATGTTGTAATATCTTCAGAAACAAAGCAAACATCACAGGTTTTTTTTTCCCCCCGACTTAAGTTCTTCACAATTTCTCGCAAAAAAGTTACCAAGATTATTGTCCAATGTTTTAATACAGTGATCACTGGGCAGCCGAGTTACTATAATTACTGAGAACATTCACAACATAGCAATGAACATCAGTCAGAGATCTAGAGATGCCAATGCCTACAATAAGCCAAATTTAAAAAGTCAAAACTTTGTCAAGTTTAGGGTGGCACACGCCAAGTCTTATTTTTATATGCAGATAACTGTAATGCTAGCTCTGTCTCATTTTGCAAAATGGTAAATCAATACTCTATAGACATTCTAGTCATGCCAATTTACAGTTAATGGTTTTTTAAAATTTTCATTTCTTATCACTGAATGATTCAATATTTTCCTCTCCTGTGACGCCATAAGAATTGGTGACTCATTTATGTAAATGCCACAAAAATATCCTTTATCTAAAATATTTCATGATAAAATATCACAATGCTGGACTATTTACATATAAACTCTATCAAGTAAGACAGCAGGGGCCTGGCAGTAATTATTACTGTTTACAGTCAACATATACCACAGCTCAAACAATCTATCGTTTCAGAGTCCAGGGTCACTCTTAACGGGATATGGAATTATGTTTGTGACTTCTTGTAATCTTTGGTCATTGCAAACACAAAAGTATAAACATGTTTATTCCATGTGAAGTGGACATGTGAAGAACACAAAGTGATCAAGCTGGGGCTTGTTCATATCATGTGCACCAGAGCAGTGTATACACAACCCTCTTCACATTTAGGAGATCAAAATACCGACGCAGCTCACAGATCAAATGGCATTGACCTTTCTCTGTAAGATATACCAGTGATCCCTCCTATGCTTTCTTGATGGACATTCAATTTTCTATTCAATCGAGTAACACTGCATTATGCTATTAAAATTATTTGCCAATCGCTTGAGTTTCAAAGTCGCAAATCTGAAGAGGTTTTCAAACTCTTGCAAGTTTGTCCTTGAGTTCCGAAATCTGGCTGTCTAGTAACAACAACTGTTATCTTACCTGTCACAAATATCCTGACAAAACCAACAATCAATCCTGAAGACAACATACAGATATAGCTTTTATAGCTCAGGCTACCATTTCATGTAATATGCAACCAATACGATGCAGCAGATTTCAAGAGCAGCTTTACGTGTTATGCATATACACATACTGGGATATTTTATGTTGGTTGAATGCCAAATGTTTGCATAAACACAAAAATATCTGATAATATTTGGCACTCACATTCAATGACTGACAGCGCATTGTATTGCCTACACTGAGTATTTATCTGTAACATAACTACAGGGTAATGACAGAAAATACACTGTGTATATACTCACAATGTTTGCTTTTAAAAGTAATCCAACTGCAGCATGAGGCAGAGATATGGATCTGCCAAGTTCATTATGAGCAGTTAAATTGTTTGCTGTGCTAGCTTATCAAGAGACAGCCCATCCCATCAGTGAGGGGTCAAGGTTGAAATCTGTCACACTGATAATAATCCGAGCGTTGATCACAGCAGCTGACCCGAGGTCATGTGTGTAGGGTCAAAACATGCATTATAATCCTTGGCACTTCGACAACTGCACAGTGTTTTAAAAGGACTGAAGATAGGACTTTGTATGCAGTTTCTGATGAGCACATCATGTCAGCTCCCGATCATGGAAAATGCAGGACGTGATATAGAGAAAAAATGAAAATTTATGTTTATATAGTTATGAAGTTATAAACCAATATGATAATGATGGGGAATCCCAGATCACTCACACCAGACTAAATGACCAACACACTCCAAAGTTTTTACAAACACTGTACCTTCATCCCTTGCTAATGGAAACAGGGAACCATGACTGTTCAGACTGTTGGTCGCATTTAACATCAAGACAACCCTCATGAACAATAACTACATAAGAACACTGGGTAAATAACAGTGTTTATTGTGTAAATATTAAATAAAAGACAAAAAATTCTTTCTATTTTAAATTTCACAAAAACAATGAATGTACACACCCATAAATCAACATTGATTTATACAAGCCCCTGTAATGTGTTGAATCAATTGTTCCAGTTCCATCCTTCTGAAATGCAGACAAAAGGTCTTTACTGCAGTGTCTCAATTTTATGACATCATTAAACGTGATTAGCGAGCTATTGTTATAAATTGCTGCACATTCACCGAGCCCAGGAGGGAGACAGGGCACTGCAAGCCTGGTTGTTGTTGTCCAGTCTGGCAGCTCAGCTCCAGGGGAGAAATATAACAGCAACACAAGTTGATTATTCACCGGTCGGACAGCTTAGCTAGAGGGGGAATGGAAAGTTTAACCTTTTTTAGGCCGGTCTATGGTTGCAGGCGATGCTCTACTGTTACAGGCGATGGTCTTGAGCTCTACGGGTTACTGGAACTGGGAATCCCCCTGAGGAATTGGTTGGTGAAAGGCAGAACCAAAGTATAGGTTTCAGAGGGCCTCCTACTGATTGTTTGGTTAGGTTCCTAATGAGTGTTTCACTGAATGAAAGATCATCCCATATTCAATAGACAAACAGGGCAGTGGCTTGCTGGGTATTAGTACAGCTCAGTCTGAGGTAGAGGGGTGGAGTGGATTCCAGGGGACCTGTGCTCAAGTGGCAGCCTTATAGGAAACTTCCTGGAGCAAAGTTTGTTTCTGCCATTTCCACCAGCTATTCCATGCCTGGCTACTGTTTTGATATGCACTGGTGCATGAAGCAGGTGGCACACACACGCGAGCACACACACCAGTAAGCTGTCAACCTAATGTCTGTTGCTCTTCCTCACCTTCTCGTGTGTAAATTTGGGAGCAGTCGAGTCGTGCTTGAAAAGTTGTGAGGTTTGTACAACCAGAGACAATATATCCAAAACTTGTCATCATGCATCTGCAACGTAATCCTTGGAACACTATACTTGTTCACTCATCATAATGCGAAATATCTGACATGAGCTTCTATCAGCACAATGAAGGTTTATACAGTTGGGTGTACAAACTCACTGCTTACATAAAATTTCAGAAATGATTCATTGATATAGGAGAACACAGACCACAAGGAGTCTACATTACCGGGAACCTTAATCACTCCAATGATATACGACGATTGCTGCACCTTTTTGACCCATCAACTCAAACTTTGATTTGTCCTTTTGACACGGCTAAAACACTACTGACTATTAATAAGAGTCAGGCTGACAGCCAATGCTGTTTACATGACGGAGTACACAGTTACTAAAAGCAAAGCCATCTGCCCGGATCCATCACTACTTGCATGGTTGACTACTGTCCATCTGTTGGTAATATCTTACCTCCAATAACAAGTCATTGGAAAACACAGAGAGATTACAAAAACATATTGATGACCAAGACGTATCATAGCAGTAAATGCTATTGGCTGAAAATTCCAACAGATTATATTTTGGAGGTTGGTTTGTTGTTAACCAAACCACCTTGACTTGAGGGTTTGCTGTTATTTACATTCCAGTCAATGGTTAAGCTGCATCTTGTAGACTTAGAAAGCCATTTTGCCCAGCAAAACATGATCAAACAATCAACTTGTTCTGGCTGAAATATGTAAGCCAAATTATTAAATGTTTCACACAGATTTACAATCATTGATTATAATTATACCCTCATTACAATCAACTACATCTTTAGAAATCTGAGCCGGCGAAAAATGAGTAATTCTTCTGCCACACCATGTCATCCAATCAGTAAAAGAGTCCAGCTGAGTGATTGATGCACAGTCTCGGATTGTTCCAGATATCCAGGCATGAAAGTGGAAATGTCGTACCGAGTCAAATGCAAATCTAATCACAACATTGATAAATACTTTATCTCTGACAGGATTACATTTTTCAAACTTGAATCAAGCCTTGCCAGATCGCTGGCCTGATTCCAGAATCCAAACTAATCCGGCTGCACAATATCGTACTTGCAGAAAGCAAAACTTTATCCAATAGGTTAGGGGGTCTACTTATGCACACAGAGGATGATACTAACTGTCCCTGGAGGTCTGATCTCCAGGGTCACATGTCAATTGATGCAGACAAGTCTTATTGTTAGAATCAACAGGAGATGGCTACACATGGGGGAAACAAATTCAAAAGCCAGTGAACTTGAATGTTGGCATAATCCCTATAGGAATCCACCTAGCTAGTGTAGAATTCCTGAAACTCAAAAAGAGAGCCAAAATTAACAAACAACATTGTATTCTATGATGGAGAGCATTCTGTTGGGTAATAGAGTAAACCAATATGATTTCAATGACATTGTACCTATGCTGCATCAGTATGCTTACAACAATAAAACACTGAATATACTTTTTACACATACAAAATATCTGAAACCATGCATTGTCAGTGGACTAAGCCGGCAAAATACAAATCCCTCTGACGTGTCTTTGATGCCTTTTTGGATCCATCTACAGCTTGCCCAAGGCCATCCAGACTAAATCCCATTTGGTGAACCATTTTGACTAGTTTATAAACTGTGCGAGGTACTGAAGTAAACAGTTTGCATTTACAAATACAACCGCATGTATATCAGCCAAGATGATACGTCTCATTCACCATGACAGAAACTTATCCAAGCTGTTGATATTTCTGAATCAAACATAGCAATGGATGGAGAGTCTGAGGTGCAGAAGATCAAAGATAATAAAACTGTAACTCAATTCAGGATGGGTATATTTATCAAATCAATTATCAAGCCAAAATCTTTTGACAACAAACTTAATCTCCAATAGAACAGCAACATTGAAATCTTCCTGATTCACGGCAGCGTGTAGCTACTGTGCGAAAAGGAAAAGCCAGACAGCTGTACCTCATAATGTAAATCACCGTACACAGTTTGATTGAGGCTCAATTTGGCACCACATCTTTCACGTCAGCACAACATCGGAACTGAAATTCAAACAGCGTCTGCTTTTGATTTGCAACACAGTCGAGCCATTCTCACACTAATTCTAAACAAGGAGCATATTATTCACAGAGAAAGTATAAGCTTTGTTTAAAATTTGTTTGGGCAGACCTATGTCTTGATCTCAACAAAGCAGGGGATGTTGTGGTGAAAGACACAGACAGAACCATGGAGTATCTTGCTGTTGTCCATGTTCATGTCTGTATATAGGTCAAGTTGCAAATTGTTTGAACAAATTGCGACGGCGAGTGAATTTAGCCTGCGGGTGCAATGAATATATTACATTCAAAGCACCACAAGAGAGGATTAATCATCAAATGAGAAGTACAGGAGATCGGTGAATTTATGTCGAAATATCTTGCAAACCTGAATTATCCATCACACTCACCGACCTACCTTCAAGCAAATTTAAACCATGCACAGACATGGACATTAGGTCACAGTAATGACACACATTCGCCAAGGATATGAGGATGTTCCAGATCTGAAGTACTACATCAGATGCATCTTGGTGGATTTTACTCAACGAGTTGTATTCTTGTACAAGCTATAATGCTCTCCTACCCGCACCAGTAATCCAAAATCTTTAGACTTCGATAAAAATCTGGCAGAAATCAAACTTGTAAGTTATTTTACCAGTCTTGCTGAAAGTCCATGGAGGGTTTTGATTGACTGATGAAACACGGCCCACTTCCTCACATCCGATCAAGCATTTCTCCTCCTCTGCGTAGCCTGTACCATTCTAAGCTCATATCCATATGCAAATGAGCTGGCGAATCTGCCCTCTCATTGGCCCCTGTTCAACCTATGTTAATTTTTGGTGTAAATTGAGGTGGTTGCCTGGTTACAAGGACTTCACAGCCTGTTCTGGACACTAGGAGCCGGAATCTCCAGCATGGCTCAACTAATTTGGAGCAAGATTTGCCTTGAAGCATTATACATGTACCTATCTATGGACAGTAATATTCAAATGAAGCTGACAAACCTTTCAACAGCAAATCCATATGGAGTTGATTTTACGACCTTTTACTCAAACTGGAGCACTGTCGGCCCAGTATCATGATAAATGACTATATCAGTATTTATATATGACACACCAGGAGTGAAATGAAAACATGGTAATGGAAATGCAATCTACAGCCATAGCTGCATGACTTCAGTCAAAAGCCAAAACCTGCCACCATCAATTCTCCAAAAAAAATTAGGTATGACATAGAGTACGTCTAATGCAACTTTGAGAAATAATTTTTAGTAAAGGCCGAAGTGGGCAAATAATATTTCTTGTTCTGGGGCTGGGAAAACATCATTGTAGATCTCACTGGGGAGTATATGAATTTGTCATCATCCTGGTACTCCTCAGAGCATTGTCATCTGTAGGGATGTACATGCCATGCATCATTAACATCTGTCACTGTATAAGCTATATTGGAACATACATCACTTGGCCATTTGGCCCAATCCACCTAAATGTTATTAGTCTCTCCCATGCTCTTCATACATCAAAAACTCGTGAAGGCAAAGATGTACCTACAGAATGCTGGTGTACAAATAACTCACTGACCGAGAGTAATCACATGATTTGTTAGCCAGGACAGGAAATGAAGACAATTGGAACAAATGAGAAATTGCCGGTGTGGTTGCCGAACTGTTACAGGCAGGTATACACGTCACAATGCTCCCGCACAGGGTGGAGTCATCAACAGCAAGCGAGGACAACTGTCACAAAGAGAAAGGACAAAAGGGTGACCGTTTTCACTGTCACTGGCCATGGTGGTGCAATATTGCACCGTTTTACGCTAGAAAATGCCGTCATGGACGATATTGTCCTGACAAGAAACCTTAAGGTCAAAGGTTTCTGAAAAGAAGAAGACATGACATCAGTGATATTATGAATGCAGTACAATGGGGAAAGTACAAAGGAGAAAGTTATGGAACACCTACATTTATTGGGGAGGGCCTAAACCATGAACCAGTGGGGATTTACTTCCAAAAATTTGTATGAAATTCTAATACTTTCAAAAAAGGTGACTCAATATCAAACACTGGAACATACAATCACAGCATTATAGCCACCATTCACAGGTGTTTCATATGGGCTCTTTGAATGTTCCCACTGGTCGAAACAGGACCTCACGCACAAACATTTAAAGGATAAGCCAGCTCATTGGCGCTACCAACTTAATACAACTGTTGTTCTTATCACCGTGAGGAGCTGCTGGTATAAGACATTAACAAAACACGGTGGTCAGAGGGGAGTCCTAAAAATCTACGGAAGCAGACAAGAAGACAAAACACTCTTGCTTCCCAGATTTCTATTTTCTGGGTTCCTATTGTTCAGCATTAATAGCGCAATGTGTGCATGCCCGCACCTTGTTTGATGTACATGGAACAGAACAAGAAAGCATTCTGTTGTAATTTGTACTTTGTAAGAACAATGAAATGCCATGAAAGATGATATGCGGGGAAATGTGATAAATGCCGGGAAATTTCATGGTTGGGGAGACAGAGACAAAACATTGCAGGTAAAACATTGAAATGACTGAATCAGTTGTTCTGCTTTGTGAACAAAAAGTGTTTGCACACAAAGTTCTTTTGTTTCAGCAAGAGAACCCGCTGAGTTGATCCTCATAATTTGCTCTTTTGTGATACTTCTTTCCTTGTCTTTCCGGCATTCATTTCCTGTATAACCTCCCTTTCCAGTGACTCTGTCCAGGTATGCAAGTACAAAACGACATCTTCAGCTCTTCAGAATAATTCAAGTTTTCATTGAGCATTTGTAGTGATGATGTTTTGAATTTTGCAGGGACGTATTTTGGCAGTGAAAGTGCTAAAGATTTTTCTCTCATGACAGAGCAATAAACTGGGTCTGTATTTTGAGTCTGCTGAGCAGACATGTTAATCGCTTAGCAATTACACATTTGCAATTCAGCGCTGCTAGAAAATGAACACTTCTCATGCCGTTGTAATTAACTTATAACAAGTAAACTGGTTCACAGATGCTACATTATTTTTCTCCTTCAACCAGAAAAATACCAGTGTCATCAAAGCAAACTGGCCTTTGTTTCCATATAGATGCATTTTCTCCTGGATGCTATTTATCAACCTGACAACAGATGGAGTTGTTATTTTGGGATGAAAATTAATCAATGACCTAGATCTCCCTCTATGCAACACCACCTGAATACTAATCATCTACAGTACTGTGAATGGACTGTCTGTCAGAGCAATTCTGATCAAAGGTAATATCCACAGTCAACAATGGGTTCTTTTTATTACTGTCCAATTGCTATACGCATGAATCATACCATGGATTATGCTTCTGTCAAAATGGCAAACTTTTTAATGCTGAGAGGACAGATAAAATAATGAAACAGAGAATACATGGACACATACGATTTAGGACTACGATGATTCTATTTGACTATGTTACACAGGCGAGTTGGAATGAAAATCTTAAACCTTACCAGCCAAGATGACAGTTCCCCTCAATCGCTCGGTAAAATCTATGGATTTGTGGATTATGCCAACTACCTCAAGACGCAAAACAATCAGTGGTATTCCATTCACTCATCTTCAAACACAACACGAGAATACCAATCCACAAATGTGTACATGCTGGAAGATTCCAGGGTCTAATAAACAGGGAAGGCCTGGAATCTGACATACATTCCATGGCTTTCCAATGTATGTGATTACGAAAGTGGAAAAAAGTTACGGCACAAATTTTGAATGGAATACTTCATCGTAAAATTGATGAAATTCCAGGGATGGCATGCACTGTGGGACGCAAGGAGTGTGTCCACACTTGTGTCATTAATGAAGTAATTACACAAATGTGTTATTATTCTCCACGGACATGTTTTTACAGAAATTAGCATAAATACACCATCATAACAAAGTTAGGATGAAAAATGTTGGAACAGCAACTGATGCCCTAATATTAAATTCATTATGAATTCCATTCACACAAGGTCCAATATATCAAATTGATGAACTCCCCTGATACCTCAACACACAGTACTCCAAATGATAACAATATTTCAACAACT
>LD344886.1:84799-104966 GCA_001465055.1 Ptychodera flava
ATGGAAGGAAAACCCAGGTACTGAGTATATCAACATTATCAGTCTGTTTGGCCAGACTTTCATTGCCCATCTACTGTCATATATACAAGTAACAGCTGCCTTGCCTCCTAAATACAGTGACCTGAATTCTGGCCATTACGGGCAGATACCCAATTGGGACAACACATCATGTGCATAAATTTGTAACCGAGGATATATACTGTTCACACCATACACATCTCATAAATACAATGGACCAGTGATCCTTGGATTTGCAAAGTACATAAATGGAACTAAAAGCAGATGGATTCAGTTAACTGGAAGAGTTCTATGATATCATGAACATACCTTGATCATGTTGATTGAAATTGTAAACATGTGCTACTGATGCAAGACACCACCGCAAATTATCTCATCAGCCCCTGAAAAATCGGAAGCATGACCTTTCTTCATTTACATATTCTTTTTCATTGAACAGATTTACCCTCCTAACTTCGACAAACAAGAAAAGTTCACTTCCGGGCATTCTTACCATGCCGGTTGAGATTCTCAACAACCAACTGTAATCATGACATCAGCACTGCTTTAACGTTTTTCATGCAAATCACAATAACATTTGCATGACAAGGCCTTACTTTACCAGGCTGCCGCTGTAAAGCTTGGACTATTCTTTGTCCACACAGAGACAGTCCATGGTCTTTTCCTCAGAACAGGGACGTGGGAAGTACAAATCAGGGGGATTACACCAAATTAACAAGAGGAAGAATTAACCTTAGCGCTATTATTAAGAGATTAAAGGAAATCCTCTGAAACGGACGTCATGGTGATGATGAACAAGCGGAAAAAAGAGAGAAAACTTGTACAGCCTGTTAAACTAAATTGCACAATTTTTACAAACAAGACTACAAAGGCGGCTTGGTTGAACTTCAACCTTTGAACTATGCAGAGATCTGGATATTGCAATGAACCAAGAGTAAACCATGATTCTGATTCTGTGTTATTGTTACCTTTAACAAGTTTAAAGTGGACGTAACACAAACACACGTCTTGTGTGTTTATTGAAATGCCCTGCCACACGTCTTTGTTTTCAAAAAAACTGCCTTAAGCTAAACAAATCCATTTGCAGGTTGCGTCACTGTAAACAAGTAATTTAATGAATCAGACTACCCTTGTTTGTCACGGTACATTTGTTTAGTCCCAGCTTTCACTCACAAAAGACACTTTTACACCAATCCCAGGCTTTTAGGTTTTACGTAAGTTGAAGATATTTTAAACATCTCCCCCCAAAAAAAAAATTTGAATCTCTTTACCAGTTTGGATATTTTGTTTAAGAGCATTAAACTTATTTAAAGGAACTCTGCAAAACATACACCCGGTCTAATTAACCTGTCAATACCTTCTTTCTTCCTCTCATAAAGATCTACATCAGAGACAGCCATGGTTTTGAAACTGAAAGTAATTAAAAGACTAAAACAGGTAATAGTTTTTATGTGAGGCATAAACTTTTACGACAGTATCTTTTTTTGAACTGACCGCCCTCCTTTCTTTTTTGAGCAGACAATCCTGTGAAGTTAGGCATTCCCTTGATTGAAGTACTGACAATCAAAATAAGCCATACACTCAAAATGGAAGAGGATGTAGCATCACGCACTGACAATGCCGACCCAATTGTGAGTTCCTGCAGTAAGTTCTTGGATGATCATCAAAGATTTGTTCTCAGTGGTGGTCTAAAACATCATAGTACTACTGTAGTTTGAAAGTATACCAAAAGTAGTTTGAAAGTATACCAAAAGTAGTTTGAAAGTATACCAAAAGTAGTTTGAAAGTATACCAAAATCTATGGGATGGTTCAAGAACTACAACAGTGGCGACATCATCATCCCCCCTCCCCTCACAAAAACCACAACAGCAATGAAAATATCAGCAAAAACATAAATTTCCAATATAAGGCTTTTCTGACCCACAGAAATTCATCCCAATAGCTCATGGATAAAACATACATACATACAGACATACAGACGCCACCAACTCACCATATAAGCTCTTTTTGGTATTTATATACATACCAAATATGAGCTAAAAATTGGTTCTTCAAGAAGACGCATACAATTTGTATTGAATTAAGTACCGTGACTAACGGCTCTTTCAGGAAAATGGCTTTTGAAACAACGCAGTAACTAGTTAAATGTTTGGCAAAAATTTAACACAGCTAAAAACTAACTATGTGAGCTACAATGATTTTCTTTACGCTAATCTGCTAATATCTGTTTTTCTCCCGCTCAAAAAGTTTGAAATCATGAATACACTTTCCTGTATCAACTTTCAAGGGTTTTGCTAGGGGAGGATAATATACAAGGGTAACAACTAAGCACAAGTTCTTGGCATTTCAGAATACGGAACAGAACTGCAATCGTCAATAGAAACAACAGCTGACAGACATCTCTTAACAAATCATTTACAGTCCAATACAAAAAGCATTTTCATTACTGAATGGTCTGTCTCCCAGCAATTATGATGAATTCAGCTTCTTATAATGATGTAAATCTTGCAAGCATGCCGTACGACAGCAGCTGTAAATTCAGTTTGACAATATCTCAGCAAACTGACATCAAGAATCAAAGCTGTTGTCCAGTTCAGCATATTGCATGTTATTCTGAAACCTAGTTTTTGCATTTAGAGGAAGAGACTCAACACTCTGCAAAGTGTTTGCACATGTTTACTTTTTTGTACTTAAACCAGTCAGAACAGTCTATGACCTTTACATCATTTCAGAAATTCATTATCAATTATCAACCTGTAAAGAAACAAAACAGAGTTCCTGTTTCTAAGTTTAGCAATGTGCCAGGCAGGAAGACATACATTATTTTTATCAGAAAAGAGACTTCTCTCGTCTGGATGACATCCAATTCACCTTGGAATGAATAACCATGTGGCCAAAAGAGAAGCATTAAAATATATATATTTTCTTTTCAACCATATTGTGAATTCGTTGTTGTTGAAGGTGGTATTATTGTCCAGCAACCTTTGCGGCCTGAAAATTCTGGACTGACAGAAGTACTGAATTTTCAGCAAGCGATGGTGATTGGAATAATGACTAGAGTGATTAACAATCAGTTTGAGACAGATAGGTATCTGGGTTAATCCATGATTTGCCAACTTATCACATGCTCCCACCAACATCAGCGTGGCAATGTCTTACAGAAGCAAATCCCAAGGCGGCCATTTTCTTGTCTGTGGTCATCCAGCCTGTCTCTGAATATAATCCAGTCTAGGTCACCTGTGACTGAAAAACAATCTGCATCCTCTCCCAGCACTTGAACGACTACAGGTGTATAGACGTCAACAGGAAATATTTTAATCTTGGATCATAAAAGCTGTGAAAACACCGGCACCTGTTTTGATTTTTGGTGGCCTTGAATCCAGCTGACTGGCAAATCCTATCCCAATCCAATGACAACATGTGTTCATGAAGAAATATTCACATAAGTCTTCTGACCTGCCAAAGACCCTTGTTCTCTCCATTTAGTCCTCTATGTTTTCAACTCCCCACCCCTACCCCATCTCAATAGGGCTATACCAAAATACAGGGTGAAAGGGTTATCTGTACTCGATATACGAAACTCTCTTGCAACATGTGCAAAAGAAAGTCTTTAGAGTTTGATGAATGGCGCTGGCGAGAAAAAAACTTTACTACCACCTAAGCTGCCTACACAGCACAGATAATACCGTGTAATAAAGTCTTGCACAACAGTGATATATTACATTTGTATCTCTAGGCTAAACCATAAAACTTAACACTTTTGTATAGCTCTCAGCTACTGCATGAACGAGATTGACGAGTGCATTGTCTTCCCTTCCTGAACCATAAAATGAAGAGGTTAAAAGATGTGCCTGTCGTGTCATTTCAGTCTTGGGCTAGGTGTGTCACTGCTGTTTCAAATCCTTTTTCTTTCTCTGTAAATGGTACGGCCAAAAATAAACTCACAATTGAATATCTTGTAATGATCTACCTACCAAGGACAGTTAACTTTTCACTTCATGGGTACCTAATTACTTGGAGTCATTCAAAAGATACCTTAGAATGATAAATTGAATTGATCCTTTATCAATCTCCCTGCTCCACCCTTCTTATCAATGTCTTCTTGCTCGACGGAAAAAAACAGACCGGATTCGTAGGAAAATTAAAATGGCTGTTCAGATGATCACAGTTCCGGTATCGAGTGAATTATCAGACTTGACAATCTTCTGATGTTTTTCAGCTGTGTGGCTTCCTTGTTCCCTGTTGGCTATATCGCAACAAATCAGTGACTCTCACAAGATTCTGCAGTTTTTGATATGAACTTACACTCGATAATCAGAACTGGCTATCTATTGATAAGCAAAGACCCTGGTGTTGGCAAGCAAAAATATTGTAACATCACAACAGCCGTCACAACAATGTACAAAAACACATGTAACAGTGCTCAAACTTTCTTTTTTCTCCTTCTTAACAATTTACTCTATTATACACTCACAAGAGGGTGTTTTGTTGCAAAGAAATAAACCACTTTCAAAATATCAAGAAATTATCAGCACGCCTGTAACATTCAGCATTTGTCACATGACCCTTGACCTCTGTCTACTTGCCCACATCCTTGCCTTACTCCACACAGACACTTGCTTGTTTAGACAAGGGGGAAAAGGTGTGTTGCTTGACACTTTCTACGTGGTAGGTGATGACAATGGTTTCAACAAGAAAGCAAATGCTTTGATATCATCTTAGACTTGAGGACAGCAAGTTACACTATTATGTAACACTGACGTCAATCAAAGAATTGTTGGCACTCTGCCACCACTGGACAAGGCCTCATCATGGTCGATTCCTCCAAACCGATCCATTAAAACTGTACATCAAGTTAACTGCCTCTCAACACATAGAACTGTGGCAACATTTATGTTGGGTAATTTGTAAGTCTCTCAGGGTGAAAGCTATGATGTATACAGAAAGGAGACATTACTTGTATCATTACTTGCAACATAAAACTACTACATTAGGAACATGAAGAATTATGTTTTACTGACATACTTGGGTCGGTGGAAACATTACCTGGTTGTCAAGATAAGAGGACATCTCTCAAAAGCCAGTGCTGCATCATGGGAGCAGTTGACCATTGATAACAGTGGGATTCATCCAAAGTACTGGCAAACCGCCAGAAGAAAAGACCATGCATACAGAGTCTTGTCACTTGTCACGTGCTCAAGACAAACGAATAAATAATTGCCCAGACTAAACTCAGCACCTCCTGATTGGTTTCTTTAAGTGTGATGTTTGCACAACCCAGAAAGTCAGACACAAAATAAGCAAAAAGGATGGACATCATTCTAGAATTACTTGTACATGCTCTGAGCTACAGTTGATTTGACTAAAACCCCGACTGTACTGTATTCTGATTTCAACTGTGTTAAAAAAAACAATTCATCCAAACTTTTCAGAGATACAACAAACCATGCCCTCAAGACAACTCCTTCAGGATTAGTGTTTTATCTTGTTATACACGCTTTAGTTTTACTCTACATAACAATAGAGAAACATGAAAGCAACACAACTAGTACAAAGAAGTATTACAGACAAACTAAATATCAATCTCCCCCAACCCCAACTCTGGTCACCATACACCAACCATGAGAAGGAAGCACTACGGAAGAAATATCAACCTGTTGAGTCTTTCAGATCCATATTTATCCTCTTCAAACGAACCTGTCTTGTTAGTACGGGAAGATATGTCTTCTTTAACCACTTCCACCTTCATGAGAACACCCAAAATGATGACGTATAACCACTATGTTTCCTTTTTCAAGTTCCTACTGAAAATATTCTCATAATCCTCTTCGTGGTTTGAAATTGCTGTCAATGACGATAGTCATCAGATTAATTTTTAACCAGAAGAAAGCAAGTCACCATACTCATATTGAAAGATGGAGGAATGATCAGTGAATCAGCACATAAATACAGGGACAGGTGGTGGTATTGTGATGATATTGTCACTGAGTACCAGTACTACAGTGTCATTTACCTTGGTTCGGAGCTCACATATAGGATAGATACCACAAAATTCCATTTCACCTCATTCAGGAAGTCCAACACAGCTGTAGGACAAATATGATATTCTTGCGGCCACAGCCAACCCTTTTTTTTGTTCACAGAAAACAAAGGTAGTACAGTACAGGGACATAGCACTGACATATATCAAATACTTAATCACATCACCACAAGTCTACTGAAAATGATACTGAATGCGCCAAAATACGACACTCAAAGGTTTACCACATGTAAGAAACACAAATTTTAGAAAATCAAAAGTGCCTCAGTCCAGGAACAATGCACAACACACAGTATGACTACAAGGAGAATATATGTATCATTACGTGGTCTGTTCATACTAAACCAAAAGTTGGGTATGTCATTGATTTAAACTTTCCACTTGTATAGCAGGACCATACTTTCTCATCTTGCAAATCCCAATATATATTTGCAGTTTCTCATTTTCATCTATGTCACATTCAGAAATAGCCATGCCATTTTGCGGCTACATCTATGGGTTACTTTTTGAAGTTTTCATGGAACATTCAGCATGGAAACTCAGAAAGTTTCAGAACAACCATGACTATGACACATGAAAGAACATTTCCATTACAAAACTATAAAATACATCACTGATTCACACAGATAAGCAAGTATTTACAACACGACAAATGTAATGCAGAAGCAAAACTAAAGTACAATGATTTTTACCTTTGAAGATACCAACTTGGAAACTTCCTAAATCTATCCAACTTCAAACGTACCCTCTGCAGGAAAGTGTACCTCTCACTCCAAAATCATCTGTCTAAGTAAGATTGACCATTGTCATCCAACGTTTTCAACAAAAACAGTTTATCGATTCCTGAGACAAATCTCTCCAATTTTTTTCACTGGCACACGAGTGGACGTAGGGGGATTAGAACCCAGAAGGAATGCTTTGAGAAAGTAATCGGCTGGGACAGACAACATGTATGTAGGTTTTTTCAAAAGCCAAGAAACACATCAATAATATTGATCTTAGCCTGGGTACTAGATTACCAATGCTGCATGCCTGGCATACGTCGAAACCAAAGGACAGAACCAGAAACAATTGACAGTAAAGACAGTCATTAGCAGAAAGTATGCACTTGGCGTTAAGAAAGAATTCCTTGACCGTTAATAAGGGTTATAAAAAGCTACCAGATCTGTGCAGGAAAGAAGGAAGTCCAAAGAGATTTGAATTACCGTGAAATTCCTCATTCAAGTTGTACATGTATCAAACTTGGTGACTACACCTTGACTTACAGATTTTGTGTCCAGTAAAAATTTTTGGAAGCAAAATTTTGGAAGTAAAAAGTATTCTCCAACACACATGTCACAGTCACATATCCCCACTACATTAAAATTTAAGATAGTTGAAAAACTAGTTCGGAAAAAAATTTCCTTAATGAAGCTATGGCATTTGCTTGCACAGGAATTTTACAATTGTCCTTTTTCAAAAGGATAAATAGCTGGGCATGAACATGTGCACGTTAGTGATGAAACTCTCACAGGCCCTTACATTTCCAGAAACAACCAATATTTCTACCACCATAGCAAAATACAGGCCCTTTTCACATCCACAGTTGATTTCATAATCGGGTTGATCAATGACATCGCTTTTTGAAATTCTAAATTTTTATGCATGTCAATCCACCACACGACAGCTATCATTTATATGTAGTGTTTTCACAGGTATAATTTTCTCTTAAATATTGGTCAGGTACACCCCTTCAGACTTTGTGTCGCCAAAGTGACCTTACCTGCACACAGTACACATATTTATTATCCTCTTTGAAACATGATGGGTACCATTACTCAGTAAAAATAAATAAAAAACAGTCATTTTGTCAGATCATGTTGGTTCAAATTTGGTTCAAACGCGAATTCATCATGTCCAATCTGACTGCATAATCTTTCACCTGTCCTTCATTGGCACAATAATCTCACTATACATCTAGGTTTTGCATTTCGCATTATTTTAAAGCATTTGTTCTATATTCATGAGTTGACCATTGCCATGTCAATCCATATATACTTATCTTTGCCCCAGAAATACATGGACAGAATCAGAGAATAAGATACAATGTATACCCTGTGCTTGTGATGTAGCAGCTTGGTAATTCAACATACACTTAAATGTTATCGGAAAACTCATGGATCCATATCACAATATAAAATCAAAATTTTCCATGCAAACTAAAGCACATCAGTTATGGATTGTGTTATTCAAGGTCTGTCTCGGGCATATCAGCAGGTGACAGCTGTGGCTGCATATGCTGCAGACAGCAACACCGGCATCTGATTATGCATCATGAGGATTTCCAGTTGGCAGACAGGTTTCCAAACAATTCACCAATTGATAACACTGACTGTGTGAAACTTTTCTCAAGCAGAACATACAAATGAACCAGGCTTTCATATAACACAGTAACACTTCATGATATATTACGTGTATGTCAAAAGGTGTAATCCTTTGACTATCTGCTTTTTATATCACGGACGTATGGACTAAATGTCTCTCTTTTCCAACTGGAGACAAAAACCTGTGAGGGTATTTTATTCCTTCAACTCTCTGTGAATATTTACAAATATGGCAATTTGGAATATTTGAAAATACAAAAATTGACTCCCACACCCCACTGGTAGGGAGAAGGTATTACATCTTGTAGGCTGAAACAATTGATTGTCAGCATTTGGTATTCCTACTATCCTAGTGTTAATCTTAACAACAAATTGCAAATAGCACTTGTCAAAACATGAACTCTGTAAAACCTTACCTGTAAGGTTGTTTCCACACAATGACACACAGATTACAGTACAATAGTATTAACGCTTATATGAGATCAGAAGAGGTCAGAAGAAACAATGAAGTTGGCAAATATAACACAATTACATCACACAACCAATATACTACCTTTTCCTCCAAATATTATTATCAGCCGGAATACAAAACACAATTATCTAATTTTCACAAATTCTACACCCACATTTATTAAATATTCCAGTGACTAAAACAGGACTTATTTACATAACTACCTTTTAAGATATCATTGGTCATGGTTTCACTAATGAAAAGTCGTGACACTCTGAAAATGTAATAAATTACACTAAACTAATTTTGGAGCAAGACACTTAGTAATCTGCAGACAATTGGTCACCAACGTATCACTCTATATTACTTTATCGATGGATTTCCACAGCAATTCACGTAAATTCCTTCAACAGTTTCAAAAATAAGTTGTCATTATTTTACTGAGGGATGGTAACTGACATCAGTTTCCGTGGGTGGATTTTTAATGAAAAAGCAAACTTAAAATGTCACAGGTCAAGTCTTATTAGAACAGGCTTTCTGAAAGAACTTTGACAACGTAGAAAATGTATATATTTTAACAGTTTTCACCAAAACTTGGACACTGATAACTGTAAAAGATCATAACTTTCCCCCCTTGTTCAAAAGGTAATATACAATCAGGACAAAATGACCAATTTTTAACAAGGTCATTTCATTATTCAAATGAACAGTACAAACTAAATGGGAATAGAGTTTTATTACCAATAAGAACTACCCTGTTAAAATCCATTACCATCATTTAAATCATGTTACTTTAAAAATACACCCCTTCCAATCCATATGAATATTCCATCCTCAAATCTGATATACACGCAAAGGGCAAAATCTGCCATTATGAACTACAAGTAATTATTCATTGATTCATTTATGACAAATTCTGTTTGAAATATTGAAAAACACTTAGAAAGACACCTGGCAACCAAGATCCATTAGACGTTGACTTCCTCTCACGGTTTACTTATACTCAAAAAGTTTTAAAAACCTGAGTAAAAATCGTGTTTACTAGTTCTAAAAGTGAATCAGTCCTGTCACCATGGATACAAAGTAAGCTGGCAATTTCTGAGGCAATAGGCCAAACCCGGAATTCGAATCGACCACGGTACAAACAAAGCCATGTGCGCAAACGCGCATAGACGTACGTGTATTTCCATACCCGTTAGTACACATGTGGGTTTGTTTGTACCGGCATCACGTGATTATTTGGGAGTACTGAGTCTGTAGCACGCATCGCGTCCTTTTTATTCCGGAGTAGAACCATTGCAGGAGTACACTGTACACCGAGGGGAGATCTTTGGTATCCACATTTCGCAATTGGATAACTTAAACCTACGCAAAGACCGATGACATCACTAGTGTGCGCATGGCAATTTTCATGACATCAAAAAACAATGTGTCCTTCATGGTGACACAAGAGCTAGCCCATTCACTTCAAGCTGCATGACGCACATCCACTTGCTGATGTCACAGTAACACTCATGCATGATATTTAACACATGACTGCATTTAACACTTGTGGACAGAGAACACTATACCCACACGATGGTATCGGTATCTTAATGCCCAATGAATAGAATATCATCAAAAGGGTCAATAAACTGAAAATCTCACTCAGAAGCTTCCTACAATTGGTACACTGTACGATTCTAGCAACAAACAAATACACAAATCCAATTAAAATCTGTTTTGCCACTATTTCCTCCCCAAATTAATAATTTATTGTTTCTTTTCTTTTTGCTATTATTCCAATCAATCTAGATACTTTTCAAATCATACAATATCCTGTTTTCGATTTTATGACAACTTTTACATGCCCAATGAAATATCAACCTGGACGATTTGAGACAACAGTCACTAATCAAATTCTTTTGTGACACATGTATGTATAAATATACCACAAGGTATCATAACACATACCATAAAATCCTGCATATGTTGAGTAGTGACCTCCTCTTTCAATGTATGCGTTCATCTTCAAATTGGGCTATAGACGTTTAATCTGTCAACTTTGCTATGATTGAAATGACTTGTCTGAACTATGCCACACAGGGAGATGCGGTAGTTTATTTTGAATTAATAACAGAAGTGCAAAAACACACACACATGTCCCAAGGGATGGAAAAAAATAAAAGTAGTTATAAAACGGTGGCCTTGGCGCTCTATTTTTGGAAATCTGACATTGCTACATTTGAGGAGAAACACCAAAGGGCAAATGATGTACATTTATACACGTCACATTACTGAGAACGAGGATAGGAGCTTGAATTACATATCTTTCTCCATTCAGAAAATGAACTAATTGTCTTGGCATCTGTAGATGCACTGTGAAATGACACCAAGACCCCTAGGATCACAGAAATGATTGAAAAGTACAAATGTTGTACAATTTTAGATGAATCACATATCATGAGACATTGTCCTCTTCGACTCTTGTTTGAAATGGTCGTCCTATTCAGAACTCGTTTCTTATTGCGCTGTCTGTGTTTTGCCACGGAAAGAGAAAAAAGATCAAGAAAACTGAAACTTTATTTTTTTGACTGGTAATATGTTGTACAACATGTAAATGGTAAATATTGTGTAATCACCAGCTCCTCAAGTGGACATGAAGAGTTACTAGTAAACATCACCCATATCATGCTTTAATAATTAACTACATATCATTGGTAAAATCTTAAATGGAAAGACCTATCATGTTAGAGGACTGTTATAAATGTGAAAAAAATTATTAACATGTCAACATGACGGCTCGACCTAAATACAACAGTTACATGACGGTGACATTTGACTGCCATTTCACACCAATTATCAACGTCAATTACCATTTTGTTCTATAAATAAGTGCTGATGAAAATAAATATGAAAACCAGTCCATCCATTTTCCGGTAAAGAACAAGGATGTGTTCTGGGATTACACTATTGAACGGTACCTTTTATATCGGTGACATTTTCCAAGTACAAACACCACAGTCAGATGTACATGCATATTGTATTATTTCATTAAACTTTTAATATCAGCAGTTTAAATTTAGATCAGTACATCACGCGATGTTTTTGATGTGAAGGTAGATACACACATATGTGACGTTTTTATTAATATTCAGTCTAATATGATAACAACAGCTGTTTTCTCAGAATGACTCCACACAAACGACTGACGTACATCACAAGAAACAGTTGGCGAACTAATGTTGTTTTTTAAGCATATATGAGGTCTCAAATGGCAAATGAGGCAATCAACAGACCAACATCATAAATAGTAAAATAGACCAACTTAATGAATAGTAATGTCACTCATTCTATTTATATCATCTCTTCTTCAACATCATCCACCGCCTGTATTTTTCTTCCTTGCACCATTGTTTTACTAGTAACTAATGAAACTGAAGACTTAATATGGCTGCCTTTTTCACGTATTCCACACAGTATATCATTCTCTTTCACGTACATGGGCTTTTTTTAAACTTAATATTCAAAGTTGTTGAGCCAAACATCCATATAGTTCATTTCATTTTATCAAATAAACAACTCTCTTCCCTTTTCCCAGTGTCTGCACGTCGTCTTTATTTCACAGAAAACCTCACTATGTTGTCTGCTGCAGGTTTTAAACTCTCTGTGACCCTTGACCCCATGCAGACTTTCTCATCACTGTCCCGGTGGGCCAGGACAGCAGGTGAGAGCCCGGGGTCAAACAGGGTCAACAGCTGAAGTACTTCTGGAAATTGGACATCATGTAGCAGTGGTCTCAAACCGTGAATGGGCAGACATTTTGATACACAACAGCACTGTTTGAAAAAGTCTTGGAATCGCAGACGGGTGAATGTACAGTGTACAAGATGGCAGACATGACCAGCACCAAAGCTGACAAAGTACAGCAAAATTACATGATTTGCCCGATTGACAACTGAACACATATAGTGTACAAAACCCCATAGCAGTGACTAGAATTTACTCAATAACTTTCAATTTTACTTTTTTCAGTCTTTTTTTTAATCAACATATACTTACTTGAAACAGATATGAATACAAACAAAGCTGTGACTGGCATTTACTTGATATTAAGTTTCAATTTTTCTCTTTTTATGATTTTTTTTTATTCAATATATCAAGTATTATTATACTTACATGTCCTTCAAATGTACCTTCCTCTGTCCAGGTTTCTACGATAACAACCAGATATTACAGGCCACTTCTGTTTTCAACGTCTATAAAAGTTCCTGGTGATAAAACATAATTACAATTTTTGTAACAGTACTTCTAAATCATTGTGACAACCAAGAGATAAATTTTATGGAGACAGCTCAGTCACCTTAGCAATGCCATGGCAACTGTATCATTCCATTCAACTGAAGATGGATTGAGGGTGCACACAAGCATGTTTCCTTTCATATTCCGATGAATGGCCACGGAACATAATTGATGGAACATGGGAGGTAGGAACTCACAGGGGCAGCCAGATGCTTTCATTGTCTCTTGGAAAAACGACAATTGAAAAATTACGGAAATCCAACATCACGATCTGATTCTCAATGAATCGCTTTTACAGACATGACGTCACCCCCTACCCCGAGGGTGCTCTTCGCTTCACCAACAGACTGAAAATTACCGGCACATTGACGACTGGAATTTCAGAATTACATGATCCAGAGAAGGAATCAACATAAAACTAGAAGGCAGTTTTATACTGTCTAGTGATAAACTGTAAGCGCAAAAATACAATGATCACAAAAGATTCTCTAAAAACACATCAACCATATTTTTCATCAATATGTTAAGATGTCAGTTAATGGCAGCATTACATGTAATTTTTCAATTGTTTGTCCGATGTATGTCAGTTTGATCAATAATTTTATTGACAAACAGATTAACATTTAAATAAGAATCTCTCCTTTACAATACAAGAATATCTGCCTGAAGATCATCAATGGTTATACAATGTAATACATAATTGTTCACACAAAGGCAATATAATCCAAACATACCTTTGCACAATGAGTATTTCCTGAAAATTCTGATTTTTACATATTTGTATGTTTTATATTTCCAGTGACCACAAACATTTGTAAATACACATGTGCTTTGACATTATTTACACGTTATGCTACATCGTCATTTTTTCAGCAAATTTCTTTCAATGCACTGAAGCTGAGCCAATGTGAAGTTCATGCAAATATACCGTACATGCAGAAAATGAGAATGTGTTATGAATGTCTACTTGCATGTTGGGGGTCGAGAGCTATGGCGACATCCACGCCTATATGGTAACGCAGGATGGCTTTGTAGGGACACGATTGATCATTTGTACGACCATGCAGGGACTGTGGTAAAACGATCAAATTTTCCGTTACTCCGCGTGCCTTGAGCTTTGTCGCACTCACATTTACAGTTACTGTAGACATGTGAACGTTGCATGATTTGAATCCTCTACAGCCCGCCTTTTTAATGTTTGCCTGTCACAGTATTAAACTGGGCATGTCTCATCAAATGATTTATGATCTTCCTTTTATCAACTCCATTACAGCTTGCAGGGTCTCTGAAAGCCTATACAGTGTATTCACTTTAAACTGCGTTTATCTTCCATATCTGATGACTTGTTTCATCTGAATTTCAATGCACAAACAACATTCAATTTTATGACTGTGATAATTTGTGGGACATAATCCGAGGCAGTATCAGGACCATTACCCATCTATATACAGACCACACTATTTTAGGTGGGTGAAAGTACATCTATAATTATTGCTCCCTGTCAAAGAATTCTTGATTTAAGTAGAAATACAAACACTGGAGCCTGAAGGTATTATAAATTTTATTTTGAATCCCTTGCATTTCAGCCGTTTTGCAGTTCAGTAGAACACACACCACTGCTGTCAAATTTACTCGCAGCTCAAAATTGAACAGATTCTTCTGTTAACTGGTAAAACAGCAATGTTAAATTTAAAGCTGTGAACCAAAACGCCACACAATGCAGTCCTTTCATGCACCATATCATGAAAGTCTCAAGAATGAGTCTGTGTAATAAAGTACACTTTGTGTTCTATTATTAGTCCCTGTGTATATATATTTCACCAATTTCCACCTTCTTTTCATGCAGATCATTAATTAACCAATGTATACAAATAATAGTCTGGGAAAAAAGCCTCTTCATTATCCTGATTGGACTATTCACACCTATCTGAATGAAAAACCACTTACTTGAAACCTTTTATCAACCATATAATGTGTAGAAATTGTGGATGTGCTGCATTAAAGGATTCTTACATTACTATACCACCAATACACACATTCTGTAAGTACTATTAACTTTATATTAATTATTCAAACAGCCTGCTCCACTATACTGACACAAATCAGATAATATCATACAAAACAGGTCAAATTTTATGGTAAAAATTATTTCACATCAAAGCGATAAATACTTCGCTGTCAATTATCAGTGTCATGGAATAACTAGTACAACTACCCATAGGAAAAATGATTTAAAATTTAATACCATTAGTATATTAACATAATTTATGCAACAGTTCAATACACATAATTATGAGTTGAAGTGGACAATCATCGGACACTGAGTCTTTGAAAGTGATTTTTCATAGTGCACCTTACATAATTCTTCCAAACAATGAAAGCTTTCATGAACAATAGGAAATGCTTTGGGCATTAGCACTGTACTGTGAAGATACCAAGGAAACAATATGGGGTGCAACATGTGTTCATATTTATTCACTGCGTAAGTCTGTTTCTGTGGCGCTCACCGTGATAACGACAACTGCGCTATCATGCCTGTACTGCCATGTCTACAATGATAACAGAAACTGTAATAGTTTTTTTAGAAAAATTCATCAATTTCTTTCACAAATTCATGGCAAGTACTGTATAGTCAAGATAAATTTAATAGCCTAACATAATTCAGGAGAGTTCAATGATTGGCTATGCTGCCTGCCCACTCCAGAAGAGAAGCAGTGTTGCCAAGAGACAAGCACTCCAGACTTTCACACGTAGGATTCAAATTTTAATGGAAAGCAAGGAGTGTGAATAAAGTGAAAAGGCTAGGCAAAGATGAAGCTACACTCCCTTGTGTGGAAGACACAATGTTCAGAGATCTGCTATTGAGATATGCGGGAAATTTCCATAACAATTCCGTTAAAGTAATTATCAGATAAAATATGCAGATACAGCGGATGACGATTTCACTGTTTCAGTGTAATAATAGTGAAAGAAGCTGACATCATTTATTGACTTATAAGTGATGAAGAAGAAGATGAGAGAGGAAGAATGAGGACTATACCAACATACTGATGTATACAAGAGATATCGGGATGAGACCATTTGAGATAACCACATTAATGTCGCTCAATGATGACATCATCATCTTCTGAAATTAATGGACAGAGTAATCGCATCTCACTTCATCAAACTGGAGAGCTATAAACGACAAACCTGTCTTCAAAATCTCAGTGAAACAATGGCTTCCTAAGACAAACAGTTTCAAGAAAATTTTTTTCCGCAATTTTCCAACTTTTTGAATGCATATTTCATCAATTCACGTCACGTATGGAATTCTCGCCCACTTGTGCACGATTGTGGACGTTCAATGGTTCTCAACATTAGGCAGAATTTAACATGTTCAAAAAAGGATTTGAACAAGTCATTGAAAATGCCAGTCAACTCAACTGCCAGAGAAATTATGTTTTCTTTCAGTCAGACGTACATTAGTGATATTAATTCATTTGGTTCTTTCCTTGTGACAAGTATAAACCTGCAGACACAGTGTGTCAGTATTGATTACTGTATTTGAATATATCGATGAATGAAATCACATCTAAATTTGGAGAATACCGTGTAGTGCTTGTACAAGCTGGTTTGAGGGTAACACAACACAATATTCACAAACGGTTTGAACATGGTTTTCCACGAAATGAAATGTTTACACATACAACATAAAGATCTCTGAAATCAATATCAGAAAGCACTGCCTACGACAAACCAGACATCGGTGAATGTGCGTATCTGCCATCTGTGCATGTTTCATCATCTTTCTACAAATATCTCTAGCCTTAATTTTCACCTCCTGGTTGCGGGATTTCACATATCACCATGTAAGCTCCAGCCACAAATGCAGGAAATAATTTCCATGGGTGTAATCAACATGATTCTGTACCTGACTGTAAAATATCATGTGGAAAATCTAAGGAATGGGGATTTACATATCAAAAAGACAGTATAAAATGTACAAGGATACTTCACTCACGCTTAATTATGTGTTAATTTGAATTTAATACACCTGACATAAAGCGTCAGTTTCAATTTCTATTATACAGTATTATGATCAGGAGCTGTTAGAGATTTTAAAATTCATACATCAAGTGAAATATCTGTGCTTCAACTAATGGAAATTTTTAACTTCATAATATTTAGATTACAATAATTTTTGACTATTTTTTCTTCATTTTCAAATTTAATTTCCAAGAGAAACCTTACCCTACAAATAAACGAAGATTTCCACACACCTCAATTTTTTTAAAAATTGACAATTTGAATATTTTTTACTTTTGACAGAATGGGTGTGCCCCCTTACAAATGAGTAAAATTTCTAGCAAAAGAAACTAAAGTAATAAGTCCAGACGTGAAATCAAATGATTTCCACTGAAAAACACAATTTACAGAAATGATTTAGTATTTTGCCCTTAAAACACAAGTCAAGCAGTTGATCGCTATGGCTCCCAGGCAGTTCTGTGCATATATATTGAAATTTACCAATGCAATTTCTCTTACATCATTCTCTTAATCAGTATTTTCTGTTATGAACTCTCTAATGGACTGATAGCATCTATATGAACACGATTTCCATTTTGAACAGATTTCTATCGCACAAAATTTGAAAAATGGAAAAAGTAATTTCGCATTTTTCATCTTAATAGAAATGAAGCTGCTTGGCTTTTAAATCTGAAATGCGATTGAATTTCATGCAATGAGTCATTCCTTAACAATTTTGCAGGACATGTACTCCATCAATTAATAACAAACGACGGATTCTATTATAAATTAGCACAAAATGTTTGACGACTGACTAACGTTGTCTTTCATTTCAGGATCAATTTGATGTTTCCATTGTAAATAAACAGAGAATCGCCAGATGGTACTCAGACCAACAATGTCCAAGCTGGAAGAGAGAATCGCCGATGGTTCAACATATACATGTAGATGATGCATGCATGTACAGCTCTAGACATACATGATTATTGTTATAACAACAATGCCACGACCCATTTTTCTTTCATACAAGCACTGATGTCTCTCACATCAAACTGAGTTACATGAAAAAAAATTCGCACAGTCTCACCCTCCATCTTGGCATCCAAGATTTGAGACAATCTCTGAATGAAGAAAACGCCCTGTTTTTTCTCCTCCATCCACTCGCCCACAGCTGCTCGATGGACGTCTAGAGATCGTCTGAAAAGAGCCGGCTTGCAGGACTGCCGGTAATGTATTCACTACACAGCAGTTTCATTCACACACATTCAGCGCGTATAAATATTAATGGCCGTTCTCGAACGTTTTAATATTAATGTCTTGACATGGCAATGCCAAAAGACTGTCGCTGGATACAATACATTGACTGAATAACAACAGAAGAACAGACCTGAATGCAAATGCAGGATATCAGAGAAGGAAGAACAAGAAGCTGTGATGATGGATGTGCGTCGGAAGTTATATCACAAAACATCATGAAGAAAGAAGCCAACACAAAATTGATTTTCAGACGGTGAAATCACATTAGAATAATATTACAGTAAAATTGTCTGTGAACCATAATGATTAAACACTGAAAAAAAGACTAATGAACCATTCCCAAAAAATTCATCTGTAGACCTTATCAAATGTTGCAAATGACCAGAAATCTTTTTAATTGTATGGTAACCTGTTACTGAATCCCTCACGAAAATCACACCAAATTATACACTCCGTTGAAACGCACAAGTGAACAAAAATTATTTTAGCTCCATCAATGTTGCCATGGCAACATCACACCACAGAGACATTTTTAACATAATTCATTAAATTTATTCATCTTGCATGGTCTTAGCCCCTTGCTTCTTTTCAGTTTGTCGTTTTCAGACTAGATAACAAAGACAAGTTCCTGCCAGCTGGGATTACATCAGAAATCACTCCTTGGCAAACACATGAGTATGTATTGAACCCCTCCCCTCAGAAGATGAAAGACCCCAGACAACGTGCTCTGATTCACAAAAGAAGTTGCCACTCTGCGGGCATAACTTATCGCTGTCACTGTAAGTGTTCCAGTTTGCCAAACAAACCACACACAGAACGTGGACTACGTGTGATGTGAAGTCACACCAAAATAACTCTCCCTTGTAGGTGAAGTACCATCTCAAAGACTGACATGATCTGTGGTTGCCATTTTAAGCTGTACTGAAAACACCATTTCCACGTCAATTGTCAGATGAGTACCACAAGGCTATCTTGTCCTATCTCAGATGAGATGCACAAAACCTGTCCAGACACTATTAATCAGTAATACACACTCAATTGTTCATGGTCTCCAGGATAAATTTACAGACAATGATATAACACAGTGTTTATCAGTTTGGTGAGACTGCCTGGGACAGGCACTGGGTATGACTTTGGGCAAAACAATACAGAATGCAGTAAAAAAAGTTAAAACAAACAGCGTTTGGAGTAGAATCTACCACTGGGAATGTAATAACAAAAATACACCCTCTGCTCGGAAGAAAAATGAAAAGGACATTACCCGGCGCTAAGAAATCCAGGGACCACAAAGCTAGTATTGACCACAATCTTTTGCAACAAATGTACTGCATGCTGTTACTTATTGGATCACACAAACCTTTCCCCCTCTCCCCCCCCTCCCCTACAAATACTTCCCAAATACTTTCTATCAAGATACAAAATTTGAAGACAGCTGGTTACCATCAAAGCATCGATTATCAAGTGGGATTGCAACACTGTGAATAAACGGACCAAACAGGCACGCGCCACTACGATAAACGAAGCACGTCAAAGGGAAGTTGATCCCTGGCAATGAGGTAAATACACTCTCTCCACAAGTCCACTGGGGTCATAATTTGCATAAAGGCACCACCAACTTGAGAACAGAGAACATGTTTGTACAGTCAGTCTACTGGGGCCACTGAACTCTTGGACGATGTTCCACACAATCAAAAGTACAGACTTATGTTCAACAATCATTCTCTAGACACCAGACGCAAAGAAGGTGT
>LD344892.1:0-12107 GCA_001465055.1 Ptychodera flava
TTCTGTTTTGCCAGAATTTGTCGGCCCAGTTATAATCATGTTGAATGGCGGGGTTGCGTACATCTGATCTATATACTGTACATAAATGTAATGAATATGGCTAAAGATAACAAACAAATTTTGCCATATTCGTGAAAAGAGTCTGCGCCGGCGGTGAGTGACACGGATGCCGTCTTCCGTTCCGATAGGGGAATCCGACTCTTGTCATTGTGAGGTTGCCCTCCGGAGCGTTCCGAAGGGGGCTCGTCCTGCCACTTCACGGGATCCTCTTCCCCTTCCATCTCATGTATAGCACTTTCTCGAATTTCCGTGTTTATATCACCGTTCACCCCGAAGATCATAGATTCTGTTGCATATTGCAATTCATTATTATAACCCGAGATTGCCGGGCCTGAAAGAATGACCATTTTAGACGGTAAGAGAAGTAAATTGGGCGAAACTGCCATATCAAGTTTGACACCAGTATTCATTATTGTGTCTTGGTATCGCCTATAGCTAATTACTTTGTCGGTATTACAAATTTCATCTTCGAGGAGAACGCCGAATTCTTTTCGGACTTCTTCTGCACTGCCAGTATCGCCCACAATGGTACTGCGAATATTTGCTTGTGCGCCGAGTATGCAATATACGTAGGCTTCAAGGCTTTCATTCAGGCGGGCTAGGCCGGCCTTTGTTAGTCCCGAGTCTCCCTTCAGAGGGATAAAACTATTGTATTGACCATCCGATCCATCATTTCGGAAGAAATAATAATGCGGTCGGTCTTTGTCAGGCAGTACATGTTTTTTCTTTCCAAAAATGGTATGTGTATAGAAAACGCCTCCGTCGGCGGAGAGGAAAAAGTCATGACCATTGTATATTGCTTTTGGCTGTCGAACGGGGCCACGTTGAGTGTAATATTCATAACCATAACCAAGACCTGAGTTTTGGCCTTTGCGATATCGAAAGTCGGACTTCGTTGGACTTATATTTCCAAATTCTGTACATAGAAGTTCATATTGGACGAGATTGTATGGATTGTCGCCCGCTTTGAAGATCGTATCGTCTGGAAGTGCAACACCCATTTCATGAAGGATACGACGTATTGTAAAATATACATGGAAACGACAGAATGATCGTATTTGTGGCAGAAATTTCTTATCAAAGAGATGGGCGAATGATATACCACAACCAGTAGTGCTGCACCATACAGCGAAATTTAATTGCTGGTCCCAGTATTTCATGTGCGGGCCGCCCAGCCAGACATTACTTTCTTTTGCTGATCGATGAGTGATTACGTTATCTTTAAATATATCCCTTGGATGAAAAGTAAATTTTTCTGTCGGCGTTACATATATTTCTAAGTCAATGAGAATAGGTTTTACTCCCCCGTTTGGTTTGGAAGGAATATCAGCATGCTGTACTGTCGGTACGCTCGTCTTATTCAATTGAAAAGCAACTGGGAATGCGTCTGTACTCATGATTCGTGTTTCTATATACAGATAGGTTTTAATGAAGGAGAATTTTCCATACTTCAGAATCCCTGTCGGAATCGTACCAACATTCCAGACTATGTTAATACTATATTTCAGATTCAGGTTTAAACGAATTTTTTATTTTTTACTAAGAATAGATAACATACTGCAAACAATGGAGAATTTAATAAAGACATCAGCAGCGGCAAATACGACAGCGCCAACCGCAGCGTCGGACGCTCGATCCATAATACAGACGAAACGTGAAAAAATACTCTGTGTCATCGCAAGTGGTCAAAGTAAGTTATTTTTTGGCAAGGAGATTTCAGTTGCTGAGGTAGAAACGTGGAAAGATGAGACTGTAATTAAAGCCTTCAAAATGTACGAAGCGAAATACAGTTCTCTTATAAGTGATAATATCACTCAAAGTTTCATAGATCTAGGAGCTCGTGCAATAAGTCAGGTAGTTCCAATCGATGACCGAGATAACTATGCCACTGATCTTAAAAAGGATTTTATTCTAAACAGTGAAATAAAACGATTATCAGGACGGATAGCCTACACATGGGGGCCCATACTTGCTCTAGTTTCCACCGGTTTAATTACGGGTAAACATTTAAATTTTAAAAAAATCGGGCTTAATATAATACCCGAAATAAATGGATTCAACTTCTCAAGCACCGACTCAGCAAACAGAAACGACTCCGTCACCTCCGACGACTACCATTCGGAACGAGCGCAATATAGAGAAAATTACATTACCGACGAAGCATCCAGGGAGAGTGGAAGCCGGGAAGAGATTAGCGGAATGGAACAGGCAAAACAAGGAGAAGAAGCGGGAAGCAATGATTAATGTGTTCCGAAGGGATAGCAATGCGGTAGCAGCAAACTGTATAAGCCTACCGCCTACGACGAAAGAACAGTGTGATAGCTGGTATAATAAATGTTATCTTGTTTTAGGAATTATAGGAGTTTCATCGACTGCATTAGGGCTATATTGGGGGCGTGCTCGTCATATTTGCCCCCTCCGGAAAGATCCTCCCCAAAATCAGAAAGCGACAAAAACAGAGCCCGTAGCGGAGTTTTCTCCCTCCAGAACGGAACCAAGTCCCAGCTCCTCTACATTGTATGAGATGGATTAACTCTGTAATTATTTTTTATTTTTCTATTTTATAAACGTGTCAGCAATCATGGATACTAAAACAGTTGTAAACACAATGTACGATGGTATTGTAATCGCGGGACTTACGATGGGATATCTAATGATCTCCAGCAAATTTCTGAAAATGGATATTGGTGATCCAAGTCGACCAAATTTAACTCGGTGGGTAAAATTAGGCGGTGCAACTGCTGCCGCGGATGCTACTAAAGATCTTCTTGAACAGAAAAATATTATTCCTGCAGAACCTTATACTTTGTAATGTATATACAACGTACAACGATGATCATTTGGATTGTAAGCAAAACAGGTGAACCGGTTACTGTTAATTTTAACCCTTGCATTGACATATCACAGTTTACGAAGATAAGACTGCTAGAGTGTGGACTATATAATTCATGGCATAACATAACGGGGGCGAATAATGTACTAAAATATCAAGAAGGAAACGACCCAAAAAATAAGACGACAAAATCAATACGTCCGGGTAACTATAATATTGATACCCTCAATAAAGCGATAGGGATGCAGCCAAAAATCAATTTCGAAAAACATCTGCCCACAAACCGCGTTTATCTAACACTGGCTAGAAATGTTAAAGTCTATTTCAATGCCACAGGTAGCTTCGCCAACGTCGTCGGCTTTTCAGATAAACTTGAGGACAACCCCGTAATAAAAAGTACTATGAGTCCAGGTCGAGCAGATTTCTTAACAGTCACTAAATACATAGTTCATTCAGATGTCGTCGATGTTACTGGAAATTATGTTTCATTTGGCTCTGGCGAATACATACAGGGGAAAGACTGTTTACAAATACATCCCGTTCAGGATACAAAAGAAATAAGTGAAAAGGTTACCTATGATTTTAAAAACGGGGGCGCAATTTCCATGCCATTGAGAAAAGGCTCAGATTACATGAGTTCAATGCGTATTTGGATAACAGATCAGGATGGAAACATAGTTAATTTCAATAACTGGCCAACTAGCTTTTGTATTGAATTATTGTAGCTAACGTAAACCACCCTACCGGAACATAAACCATCCCACGACCAATCCTCCAGCAATATAAATCATTTCATATTTCTTTTGCTCAGGACTGGGCTGGTAATAATCTGAGAATTGCGCTGGCCCTGACGTAGAGTTGGCCACCGCTTCTGCTTCTTCCAGGATTTCTGCATCTGTATCTCTTAATTCAACTGCAGCATGCCCGTCCTTTGCTTGATTTTCTCTTTCCCAGTCAGCCTGGAGTAATCTTTTTTCTGACCAGACGTTGCGATCATGTTCAAATTTTTCTAATGCTTTATCATGTCTAATTTTCTCTTCAATAAGAGCGTCACCATTCCCGCTAAGCTTTTGTCCGATAATATTTCCACCTGTGAATGCCGTTGCATTTAATACAGCACCAAGAACTGTCATTCCTATAGCTGAAGCCATGATTGTATATTATTACAAGGTATTATTTTAATTTTCACTGTATATAGGTTAATTATGTCTGGTCCAAGTAACTTCGGTCTAGGTGCAATTCACGTACAAAATCTCGAGCTCGAAGATCTGAGTGATGTTAAAGTTAACAATAATACTAAGATAGCAGGTAAACATAATAAGGATTACGTCCTTCATTATAAGGACCGTGAAAAACTTTTTGTCTTAGCCTCTGCCGCGGTGCAAACCCACGAGCATGCTGTAGAATTTTCCGAACTGAAAGACATTGATGAGTCCATAATAGACGCTACAAAGGCTTCAAATGATCCTACTCCTTTTGCTCTGACGTGGGATGGGGATAGTCAGAAATTCATGCCTTATAATGTACCGCGTAACATCTTAGATATATTGGATAGTGAAATTAGAGGTGGAGTTACTGAACTGCCAGGAACTCCAAATGTTATTTATTTTGATAGCAATGTTAACAAATATAAGTTGCTAGATTTTCGGCGTTGGCTTACTCCTAAGAATCCATCACTGCGGGACGAACGTATGCCTGAATGTTTCATATTCCGCGAAGCATATATTCTACCTGAGAGCGCTTTCGGCCGGTTGCTAGTGACGACAGCGAACATTGTATCAATTTATTTTCAATAGAATATCGATCGAAATCTGCTGGCGTAAGGGTTCATGTGTCGAGGTCAAATCATTAATATGTCCACATAACCCGTATATATTGACTTAGGTAGCATAAAATCAACGTATCCGTTGGTTTCTTGTACTTAGATTGAATGTCCACATAACCCGTATATATTGACTTAGGTAGCATAAAATCAACGTATCCGTTGGTTTCTTGTACTTAGATTGAATTGTCAACACTTTTTTTACAGTTTTGGTGATGCGTTCACATTTTGGCGCTCTTTGCAAGTTTGGCGCCATTGTGAGCTGAATATGACCTGCGAGTGAGCACGACAACAATGTATCAATTTCCGATAAAAGGATATCGATCGATAACGTTCACTGCACGATTACAGTGGAGAGTCTGCGCCCGTTCGCCTCCGTTCTGTGTTATTTTTCAAATTTACTGGAATTTTCATCATTTATTTTCGCCAAAATTTGGTATAAATTACAACAACATGACATGCATTTGGTCTGTACATCTAACGAGACGCATACTGATAAAAATGCGTCAATTTAAGGCCCGTGTTCTGCATATGTACACGCCGTCAGCTCGCCAAATCATTGACGGCAACAGTATATTTCAGTGATCGGAATAAATAAAATTCAAATAAAACAATTTTCATGAAGAAATTCAAAAATCTAAAACGATAGGAATTTCGTATATTAATCAAGGGATCACCATGTCAATTTTCATCATTATTCGTTCAAAATTTAGGAATTTGAACCGACGAGAAGTGTGCATTCTGTTTGGTATATTACACGCCATTGTTTTCTATGGGAAATCAAGCTTATTCGCCGCGTCGTAAAATGAAAAATATATCTGAAAAAAACCATTGGTTTAACTTTTTCATTTCGCTGTAATTTCTTACGATATTTGAAATAGCACATCTCATGAGGGTTAACTAAAACTCTATCGTTTTACTTTTTTGAGTTTCCCTCTTATTTTTATGAAATGACGAGTTACCGATCGTTTGGCTGTTGACTGTGTTTTCACCTATTTTTGCTTATGAATAATTATCGCATATGTATTTTCATAATTCCTTCATGAAATTATTGCCAAAATATCATAATGGAAAGGTCAACATATGACGAAATTGAATCTGCAACTCTTCCATCAATATTAAGCTGTGCAGCGTGGAAATTTGGCGAAATTTACTGCATAGCGTCAAAGGCGGATTTGACTCACTGTACGCGTACACGACATATGTGCGGCAAAAAAGTGACACGCTAATATGAAACAAAATGGGGGGCGTTTGGCCTCGCAGTGCATACATTACACTACTCGGTATACCGATTCACCTCAAGATTAAACCTCTTTCAACAATAATGTCTTCAGATAATACACTGCGAAGGTGGATAAATAATGGGGAGAATTATTGCTCATATACAGCTAGCGAAGTTCCAGTTAGATTATTTTGGGACACAACTTTAAAGAAACTGGGCTTGAAAAGTGTCGATGAGGAGGCAGCTGAATTAACTTTACAGACAGTAAATCAACAGATGACTGATAATATGAAAATACTTCAACATGGTACAGTTCTCATTAGATGTGTAAAGTTAGCTACAGGAGACGATTTTGATGATTTGGTTGGATATTACGCTATGAAAACAGATAACAGAACAACTTGTGATATTATTATAAATATTGATAAAGACCGTAATGAAATGAGTATTGAATGTTTTGTTGGAGGGAATAGAGTAGAGAACGACTCCGGAACTACATTTGTACGTAAAGATAAAAGTGTGAACACTTTGGATATCAGTGTTATTCATCTGAAACGTCTCATATTATTTGAAGTAATGGTCTTCCGACACATTTTAAGTTCAGAGGAAATTTCTAAAATTTTATCTATCACGTGAGAAAGTTCGTACCGATAGGAACTCCGAGTTCAAAAAAAACCTACCGGAAATTCAGACCCCAGTCATGCAGTAGGAAAAAAATTCACATACTCACATCAGCTAGACTCCGGTTCTGCTCCGTCGACTGACTGACAACACTAGTTCCGAAAGGGGTAAAAAAGCCCTTAATATAGGCTAGTTTGATGGTGAATTTCCCACGGAATTTCCCTCACGTACACCATCGGAACGTGTCTATACATGTTGTGTGTTTATAAATAGGTCAGACAGAACAAGTTTCTACATGTCACGGATCACTACCAGCATCAGTGGTCCGGCAGGGGGTTGCTATGGTTACTGTACTGACATGTAGTGACATGTTCTGGGTCATCTGTAAATAGTAGTGACTCAGGGGGAATTCCCTCTTCCACGCATGCGCAAACGCGTAAGGGGGATTACCCATCTGACTCAGTGGGAATTCCCTCTTCCACGCATGCACAATAGGCAAACGCGTAAGGGGGGAATTCCCTGTAGTTAAATAAAATTTATCACAGTTACCAAGTTTACTTTACTACTGGCGATGAAAATAGGCGTAATCCCTGAAACCCGGGTTTAATTTTGGGGAGGGATTACCATTTGTGAAATCATTATCTTTTATGGAAGTAACACTACTAAGCAATGCAAAGCCTCAAATTTTGCAGTCCTAAATTGTTAAACCTTTAATCAGGCACTTGTCCCAGATAGCAACAAATATGATAGGGGACTTGTCAAGAATTGCAAGCACAACTGGTCCGATATTGAGAAGAAAAGAGCACATACTGGTCCGGGATGTCAAAAACACAATCTGGAACCAGTCTAAGAGTGCATATTTGGCAAACTAGAAGTCCAAGTTTGCAGTGCCAGATTGCATTTCGTTACCTGTAAATAAGTCCTTCGCTCGCTCTTTTAGAGTGAAGGCTCTCACTATAGGCTTCACTTCAGTTATGAGGGCCCTCACTTTGGCCCCTCAGTTGTCGATTTCCGTTAACCTTGTATACCTGAGATATAACAGCCTGCAGGGTACAACTCCTATAATCAGCCTGAGGAAGTTTCCTTAGTCGCTGACACAAACACACACACACACACCCACCAAAGTCTTGAACATTTTCGGAGAAGTATCCGGCCGGTAGACAACTTGGCATTATTTCTTCGTTGCTGAACAATCCAAAGTTCACTGGCAAAGATGGCATCTGGGAAGCAAACGAACTATGGAATTTTCAGATCGAACTGCTCATAGAAGACAAGCGACGTTGCGATGTGTGTGTTTTTATTAATCCACAAAATGAATAATTCATGAACGCACCTGGTCAAATATCAATTGTACAAAACTATGTTCACTCGGTCATGCAAAAGGAAAGATTACATTCACTGCGTCAGATTACAATAGAAGATATCGTACCAATTAATACTGCTGAGCTGTGTTTTTACCACAAGTAACAATATCCATTAGCTCTCCGGACGATTACATAGACGAAATTTTGAAGATGTTTGCAAGTATCGTGATAACGAAACTTCACATTGATTTTACATCTTGCAATATTAACAATCGAATCGCTACGAATTTTAGGCGTGGTTTTCTAGATGTATATTGTTAAATTTGCAGTATTATTTTGTAAAACCAGAACTGAAATATTTAAACATTTTAACTGAAATTACCATAGAACGTCTCACTTTGCCCGCAGGTACATAATATTGATTCTCGCCTCCTAAAAGACATCTACGCATACAGCGGCTTACATGAAAATGCAACGGTGTCCCCTCTTGTGTATGTAAACAGACACACAAAGGGCGGAAAAGTGCATTTTAAACAACATGTTACACTGTCAATCCCTCTCCCACCTAAAATACATAGCGCATCACTAGATTATACAAAACTGCACATAGTCAAAGATGAACTCTGCAATGGTGACTGGCGAGATGTCACTGGAGAGGTGCCGCATTTGGTCCGTGATGGTGCAGTTAGAATAACCACCGACAGTTTAAGTGGGTGAGCATAATGTATCAGTATTTTCTCCACACTTAACTTGTATAATTACCTGTTTACCAAAATCGTTATGAACACAAACTGGTACTTGCTGTAACATTTTGCAAAAATATTTTTCTTCTCTTAAGCGAGATTACTTTTTCGGGCTCTAACACTCATATGTAGAAATGATTTAATCTTGCAAACACTGTGTAAGAGAAATATGATAATATCCAATTTTTACCAATGACCAAATTAGTTCTATACTGGCTAACAATGACAATGCATTCCAGAAACGGAAGGCGTATAGACAAAGAGAATTCTGGGAAATTTTACAGATGGTTAAAATTAATTGGAGGCACATCAAAGTTACAAACGAGAGATATTTTAAGGGCGGATATTTTATATATTAATGTATGATATGCCTACATAGATGATTTTCCATCATGAACGGTGTGCTGTGAAAGATGCATACGAATTGCCCTAGGGATGGGTCACAAAATTATGCCGGAATCAGAGAAATAGTTAATTGATGACTTGCATTGATCCTCCTTATCTGTCACTCAGAGTGTCATCATATTTTAGTATAAACGTATCTTTTGGCGTTATTTTCAGTTTTCTTCTCATTTGGCGGGTATTAACCACTGTGGCTGCTGCCGTCACGATAGGAAATGCAATCACAACCTACCTACGTTGTCAACCTCATCAGAAACCAAACATAGAACCCCAAAATGTAACCAGTGGTATGTAAAACATAATATTATTCAAAATACCTATGCTTTTCGGCCTCGCATATCTTGTCTTGGAGAACGTTATGTACGAGTCTAACGTAGTTTCGGAGAACACTATTTGTGATAAAACAACTCTCTTTTGATCCAATCGTCCGCTCGATGTCATCATGTAACCATGCTTTCTTCAATTTTAAAAACTGCCAAAACCTGCCATTGCACTCTCTCTCAGCATTTGCGTGTTTAGTTGTATTAATTTGTCAGAGGCATCGGAGGTTATTCTGTAGTCAACATGTTTTAGCCCCATTATTATCTATTGGTAGCCTTGTCAATCCTTAAATTGCAATTTTACAATTATTAGCCCGCCTTCTAATATAATATACATGTAAATATCATTGTTTCAAAGTATACCGTTTCTTCATTAGACAAAGGAGGGCAACCGTATGCGCCTATGTATTTCCGTGGTACGAAACATACCATGTGTTCAGCTTCAGGCTTGTCACACATGAGACAGCTTGATGACCGTTTGATGCTCAAAGGATTCGATGATTGCGTAACAAAGAATCGTGGTATAAAAATATATACTGAGGGTATCTGAATGCATTATAAGAGATGATGTATAAAACAAATCATTACTTATTTTGTTTTCGTGGAAAGTAGTTGTGACCCTCGTATGGAATGCCATAACAATAGTTGACTTTAATGGTGTATTTGTATAAAAATCGAGACATTATGCGCGTGTCATATCTCATGTAGTATTTCCATTAAGTGGTAAAGTCTTGTCATAATGTTATGTAGCCTTTCAATAATGTCGTATGATTTTGACTGTATGGCATTTAGTCGTCCCATTATGTGCTGTGGTCTTTCCGTTACATTATGTAGACATTCCGTTAGGTAATACAGTATTCTCATTTTTATATAGTCTTTCAAGTGTGGAATGCAGTCTCGTTATCATGTTATATACTAATTCATTCGGTGTAATCTTGTCATAATGTTACATCATAATATCATCATGGTTTAGTCCTATCATTGTCTTATGTAGTCGCATCGTTATTTGGTAGAGCCTCCTTATATTGTTATGTAGTCTTGTCATTGTGTTACGCAGCCTTTTTACCATTAGGTAGTATAAGCTCGTCATTATGTTATTTAGTGTGTTCATAATGTACTGTAGTAATTACATTTTATGGTATAGTTTAATTATTATGTTATATAGTCTTTCCATCATGTCGCATTAATTTTTCTTTATTTTTAGTTCCTATTTGCCATACATCAATGGCAACTGGGAGGTTATATGGTTGAAAACAGTATGTATGTGATATGTCTGTCTATCTGTAAGTGTGTGTGGGGGGGGGTATGGATAGATGGATGGATGGACGGACGGACAGACGGACGGATGGATGGATAAAAAACTCTTAAAGTGCTGCATGTGTAAAGCTGGTTTTTAGTATAGTGATGCTATATATATGTTGTAGATGTGCGCTTGTTAAAATGCCAGAAATATGCAAATCAAGTAGGAAAATGGTAAAAAATCAAAGAACTACTCATCTGATCATTGTCACATTTGGTTTTTGAGGTACCCTCGGCCACGATCATTTAACCACTTGGTGGCACGTTTTAGCATGCATTCAAATTTGGTACACATATGAAATGCAGTACACATGTGTTTTATTTGGCGATAATCGAGAAAATAGTTGGAGCCGACAAACAGCGACCAAACACGCGTATGGGCAATTTAAGTTTCATGAAGTCTCACTAATACAGCGAGAACACAAAGTGATTTTCATTTCAGAGCATCCCCCCCGGGAAGGGAGATTCCAAAAAAGTTCTCAGATATTTTCAATGCCCCCTAACAAAGTCGCAATGTCTTCAAGTCCTCCCTTCTGATTTGCTATAATTTTGAAGTCCCCCCCAACCCTCAAAAGAGAGGAAGGCAAATGTGGCCGATTATAGTGTTTCGTCCAAAATTATCGAATCATAGTAAATGGAGTCTATTGGGCAAAGTACTTACAATTGTCCAATTAAAACAAGCTACCGGTATATCTCTACATTTATATGTATGCGGTAATACATGTAAATGTACGTTGCTTGAAGTGACAGGTAAAAAGTGCATTGATGGCAATACAAAGAAAATTGATTTTTGGATTTGATCGATATGCTGATTCACTATACACTGTAGTCTACAAGAAAACTATAAAATGCTTATTTTCCAATATAAAATTAGCAAGATCTGTTCATCTATGGACGTTTGGTTACTGATATAATTGTATTTAATTAGCACGGGGTGTTTAAATGTGCATGTGTGTACAAGAAATTTGATTTTGGAAAACTTATAGAAAATATTGATCCACTATACATGGGAGTTTATGATAAAACTGTTGATTTTTTCCAAATTTAAAACTTGCAAAATTTGTGCATTATGGATCGTGAATAATTGACATAATTGTACGTGATTAGTAAAGGGTGGTTACATGTGCATATGTACAAGAAATTTGATTTTGGACTTTCACAGAAATGTTGATCCACTATACATTGTATGCTATAACTGTGATAACTACGAATAACAGATCAACTATCATCCCCTAAATTGTTATTCAAAGGCTGTTTGACCTGAAGCTTCCAGTTGTTATTTACGACACTATGCACTATTCTAAATAGTTTGAATTCTGTCAAAGTCTTCAAAAATAAAAATGTACATAAGGTGACATGAATCTTTGACACTGACCTAGACCCCATTTTCGTCAACGGGAGAATGTTATCAAATAAGTTATATCCCAAATGTTATTTTGAGTTTAAGTTGAAACTTTTAGTTTCTATAGAGAGGCTATTTT
>LD344892.1:16886-48716 GCA_001465055.1 Ptychodera flava
CTTGATGTAACCTTTTTTGTATCATTCTTTTTGCCAATCCTGTAACCATTTATATATATGGACATGCTCATTGTCCGAAATAAAGAATTAATAATAATAATAATAACGTACTAAGAGCTATGGTGATCGTGCTTTGTGTGTTGCAGCTCCTATTCCCTGGAATAATCTCCCGTTTAGCATCCGCCAGTCACCTAACCTATCTGTTTTTAAATCAAATGTGAAAACTTTACTTTTTAAAACTGCTTTTTAACTATTTTTAACAACTTTTTGTGGTGTAACTTTGCTTTTTAACTATTTTTTGTAATGTATTTTTTATTTTTCAGCGTCCTTGATCACAATTTTTGTGGATACTGACGCTTTATAAATAAATTATTATTATTTTATTATTATTATACATATGCATGTTGAATTTTAGACAGTAAGATCAAATATCGCTGCGTGGTGGTGATTTTGTTACGATTTTTTCATGTACAGAGCCATAACTCAGACATATTTCCACCAATATCATTCAAAGTTGGTACAAGGACATTGATCTATTTCATACATATGCTCGTCAATTTGTTTCACGGCAAATAGAAGTATCATGTCAATCACTGAAGTTTCATAATTAGGCTGATATGTCAAGAAATACTGCGGCAAATTTCATGAAACTTGGTACAGATGTTAAGCTCACATTGCTTTAACAGAGAAAAAGACATTTATCAGTGTCATTTTAATTGATTTGTAATTGCATATGTAATGAACTTTCCTGAGTAGAGTGATATATCCACAAAAACTGCATCAAATTAGATGAAACTTGATACAGATGTTGATCTCATAGTGTTGTAAATACTCCATCAAACTTCATGAAATATGGTACCGGTGATGATCTGTTAGTGTTAAGATAGTATGCAAAAATGTTTGGCAATATCCTGTCGATTAATTCCTAGTTGACTCATTTAATGACCTTTTGTAATTAGGATGGCGGCCTACATTGGTTTTATGTTTTCACCACCATGGAACTCGTTCTTGGCTATTGAGCGCCATTTGTATCAAAGAATTTTTAACACAGACCTAATTAATGAAGAGGACTCTATCCTCTCTGAGAACTTGTAATTACAAAGTACCCTTTAAAAAGTGGGGACTGTGTCATCAACGATGACTTGTTCAATTTGTCGTAGTAAATTACGCTTTTGAACAATTAATGATTGCGGCAACCGGCTATGGGCTTGCATTGATCATGCACACCGTACTACGTATGCCGTCCCATTTCTAGCTGCCCGCCCACCCGCGCACTCAATCCGACGTAGACCTTTATATAAACTGGAAACTATTACGATTTTCCAAAAAAACCGAGCTATCATTATAAGGGATAAGTCTTCTCCATACTCTCATTCTAATTAATGAATTACGTTCCACTCCATTCATTCATTAATGATGGATCAGCCAGAGGGGCAGCTTTATTACAGACAAGAAGAGGAAAGTATACAGTACACATTATACCAGGGTGCGGAAGCAAATGGCGTGAGCAAATGAAATGAAATACCCGCGTCACCTGTGCATGCTGTCCAGGAATAACCAGAGGTTAAAATCTAAGATAAGGGAAATTCTCTGGAAACCTGTGTCCGAAAACAATGCATAACACAGGACCACGGGGTGGTGTCGGACCTCACCACTTTTGTTCATTCCCTCAATACGTAAAACAAAACAGCAACATTGTTTTTTGATGATAACTTGGACGAACCCGTCTGAAGGCTGCTGAAGTGTCTGGCTAGACTGATTATCGACTTCCTAACTTCCCACTTAAAGCTCCGTAGCCCCGCCCACGCATTAATTATCAATGCCACGTGTCAAATTCACGTAACGCGAAGACATCAATTCCTCTCTGTACTATCGAACCGCGAGAAATTATATTTTATGTGAATGTGTGAGTATGGTGAACTCAATTTTAAAGGATCGCAGTAAAGTCTACGAATAAATGTTTCCATCTCACTAACCACGGGTGCGCGTAGCCGGGTTCAACGGGAAGATTTTAAAACGTGCATTAGTACGATTTTTACCAGATGCGCTATTTTGCGGGTTGCGGGCTGTGGGTTGCGGGCAAGAAAAAATATGGTTTTTTTGGTATCATTTTCGCTAGTAATTAGAATGATTACTAAAATAGTATCTATGTATTTTTATGGTATAAAAGCCATAAATTTCTTGAATAATGCCGTTATTTGAGTTTACATCTGGTAAAGCGCCACCAACGTCAGAATAGTCCATTTCCCATCCAACATTTGCCGTTGCACAGCGCACTGCCAATCGAAAGCTTTCGAATGACTGAACACGGATGAGTAATAATGTGAACACAAGTCAGACAACAACTCACTATTTTAACTTTTTATGTTATAATAGGACGAATAGTTTAAAAGTAAATTTCGGATTGTTGACAGCACAGATGAACAGGGAGATGAACTTCGGTTCGTTGAAACTCGACATGCCTATAAATACTTTGTTACTTTTTCATAGAATGCCATGCCCTTCTCACATTGCAAATTAGTTCAACCGCCGATAAAAGCACAATTTTCAAAATAGTTTTCAATGCCGTTTAAAATAATTCTATTGTGGTGAACATGATTATAATCCTAGGAAACTTTTCAAAGTCACGCTGGATCAATGCATGGAGCGATTATCATACTGCAGGTGCAAGTCATAAATAGAATTCGTTCATGATATGAACGCACCGGCGTGTTTTCCCGCCGAAATTCTCGCGTAAAATGTTAGCGGAATGTCCGTTCTCTGTGGTCGCGACATCGGGTGAACCGAAACGGCAACGTAAACTAAGTCCTTTGTTGTACGTCTTTTTCTTTTTAAAGATTTTATGAAAAATACACGGCATTTAAATACACATCACTTCTAGGCTTTTTTAAGTCAAAACTTTCCTCACACATTGTATTTAAGCAGGCATTGTTTAATATTCTGTATGTGTTGCCCTAGAACCGAATTGTGAATAGATGCATTACAAAGAATTTACTTCCTATGGCCTGTTACTAGAAATGTAACAATTTTCATTCCGCGATAAGTGGCGACATTTCCGAGTCTCGAATTTTTTTTGTCAGTCTGGTATTATTTCTCACTCACATCCATGGCAAGAAAGAAAAGCGATTTCAGATCCCTAATTATTTGCAATGGCCAGGCAGCTCGGAATAAATAAATTGTCCTCGGAATCGCCGCTTTTAGTTTAGAAGATTTTGATTTTTTTCAGAAACATTACGTATTTTCAGCCACTTGGTTTGGTCTGTTATAGCATCTTCAGTCCAAAAAATCAGGTTTACAGCATTTATGTTTTAAACAGCCTTCAAATGTACAGTATTATGTTAAAATACACCATATGGAATATGTTGTGTTTCATTAATTTTAACCATCTTGACCTGATGGTGAAATATGGACTTGGCATGAAAAGGGATACTGTACGACAGACCTGATCATGGTTATTGATAAAAGACACCTATTAAAGGTTTTATTTCTTACATAACAAATGCTATATTCCATATATTAGACACCAAGCCATAATACCCACAGCCCGCAACCCGCAGCCTGCACTTATCAGATGTCGATTTTTACGGTCTGGTGGGCAAGAGTGTATATTGATAACGCCATAAAATGGTAAAAAAGCATATTTCCAATGACAAATTAATGGAACTTTGCCTTGTATCAAACTTTGATACACCTCGTGCATTGTCTATGGGCTGAAAAGAGGTTTGATTGTTAGTTTGTATTTCGTTCCTTCAATTATGTTACCACTCTTTAACACATGTGAGTAGGTCATTCATCCAAAATCAAGTACTGCCTGTGTGATTGGTTTTGTTATGAGAAGAGTCTGATTTTGCTATCTCAGGCTGAGATATTATCTACAGGAATGATGCAATTCTATAAGCTTTTTGAGGTAATGATATTTTAACTGAATGTGACTTACATTGTATGTAACTCATGGACTGTAAGAACCTTAGAAATGCGACCAGAAAAGATCATTATCATTTTCTTAGGAAATAAACCAAGCCGAAATAATTTTTTTGTAGATATTAGAAATTCCACTTTTTGACAGTTCATAAGTGAAATGCTTACCATCTTGGATGATTAAAACGTGTAAAAGCAACTTTCCTGACGTCCCAACTTAGGTATATTCTCTTCTGTACATGTATTACTCTGTATATGTTATCAAAATGAAATTGTTCAAAATAGTTTGTCATGATATGTTGGTCGAATCAATTTAGATTGAGAAAGTCGCAGTTTCCGTTTGTGGTTGACTTTATGAGAATAAAAAATCACGTTTTGTGGAAAAAATGGTAGTCGTATTAAAGGAGTGGTGGAATTGATATGGTCTCTATGGTGCCTCTTGGCTATAGGATACGTTATGTGCTGTTCACAGCAATTATGCAGTCCGTGTAAACTCTGCAATGAATGTGTTACATGTTTCTTTATAATGCTTTTGATGACCTTGAACTTCTTAAGTTGCAAACATTTGTACCTTCAGTGTGCTTTCTACCTATAATCTCGACTCATTCATCAAGACTCATTTGGTTTGTGAAAAAAAACTATGGTAATTCGAGAGTGAAAATGTAATTGGTAAATTGAACGACAATCCTGGTAAAGAAAATTTAGAGTGACAGCTGAAGTTTCGACATACTAGTTTCTAGTACACACATGACATTACATTTCTACAGAATGATTACTGGGAAAATTCCAGTACATGTGCAAACCAATGTTGTACCCCAGCAATATGAAATGCTCCATCACATAAGGACCTTCGCATCTACTTTGAAAGTGATTGTATAAACAGCTCAAAAGAAGAGTTTTTCATCAAAGATGGAAAAAAGTGCCTTAAAATACAAATATGCAAATTTCACCATGATTTTAATGGATCCTATTTAGTCATCCTTAGGAACCTAAAACTAAATTTTAAAGCAACAGGACCATTTTGGTTCCAGGTAAGTTTGTGACAAACGTGGAAAAAATAGAGAATCATTAAAAATAGAAAACAGCCAATATTGGCATCACATTGATACAGCTAAACCTGTGTGGCCTGAGGTACTTAATAACAAAGTATAACAATGAGCAGATGAACAGTTCCCAGTTCAAACTTACTGTACATCATTTGAATTTTTACAATGATGACATGTTCATTTCAACAACGACACATCTACATCTTATATGGCGCCACTACACCAAAGGTCAGCTTGATATATGCAGATGTTCTCAAGATTTTGATGTTGACGGACGTAAATACATTCATGTCCATCCATCCATCCATCAATCCATCCATCCATCCATCCATCTTTCCATCCAACCTGCCTGCCCTTCAAATTTTGTTAACTTGATGCTGCAGCTTGTAATAATATAAACAAGAGTTCATTCCATTCTAATTATGTTAAACATGCCTTGCTTATTGATCTCATATCATAAGCAATCAGCATGGTTAGTATGGCTTGCATTTGAATGAAGTTATGAAAGATCGTGTTTTTTCCTGTAATGGTTTCCTATGGAGATAGTAATGACAATGTCGACATAAATCAAAAACTACGTGACACAATTTCATGAAACTCTTTGCGGATGACAACCTCAGAACGTCATATTGATACTGTGAGTGTGATGTAAATTATCTGCTCGTTTGCATATTTAATAAATTTTTGTAATTAGTGATATAACTCTGAAATTCCTACACCAAATTCGAGGATACCTGCTACACATATTGATCTGATAATATATAATTGTACTGAGAAGCATTGGGCAGTGTCAAGTTAATAAATAGCTCATTTGCATTTTATGACGTTTTGTAAATAGTCATATAACTCCGACATAACTGCACCAAATTTGATGTTATCTGCTGCAGATACTGACCTGACAGATATCTGACTGTGTTGTAAAGCATTTAGTATAGTGAAGTGAATTCAGGGTTCTTTTACATATTGAATTAACTTTGTAATTAGGTCTACGAGTCTGAAATTACGGAACTCAATTCGGTGAAACCTGCTACAGATATTGATCTGATAAATATCTAATTTAACTGAAAACCATCGGGCTGTGTCAAGGTAATAGATAGGTCATTTGCATATTTTATGAAGTTTTGCAATTAGTCATATAACTCCGAAATAAATGCACCAAATTTGATGAACTCTGCTACAGATATTGATCTGATAAATATGTTATTGCACCATGGAATATTGAGCAGTGTAAAGTTAATTGAGGGTTCATTTGCATATTTAATGATCTTTATAATTAGTCATATAACTCCGAAATAACTGCACCAAATTTGATTTCATCTGCTGCAGATACTGACCTGACATATAACCCGACTGTGTTGTAAAGCATTAAGTGGTGTGAAGTTAATTAAGGGGTCAATGACAAATTCAATTAACTCTGTACCAAATTTGGTGAAACCAAATTTGGTGAAACCTGCCACAGATATTGGTCTGATAAATATCTAATTGTCGCGTGAATAATACTTGAGCAGTGTCAAGTTAATGAAGGGTACGGTTCATGTGTATATTTAATGAACTTAATAATCAGTGATATTATTCCAGAATTACAGTATTAAATGATGAAACGTGCGACATATGTTAATCTGATAGATCTCTAATGAAACATTGAGCAGTGTCAATTTAATAAACAGCTCATTTGCATATTAAATAAAGTTTTGTAATTTGTGATTTAACTTTGAGAGTACTGTCCAAAAGTTGATGAAACGTGCTACCTTTACTACTATTAATGAACCTGTTGCAAAAAACGTGAGCACACTCAGTTCATATCAGGTGCTCTTGTATTTTAAATTTCATTCAGTTTGTATTTTTATGAATCTTGCTAGCCAATTTTGTGCAAATAAATTGAACTTTGTATTTTTCGAAATGTTTTACACAACATTTCAGTTTTTTTCTTGAGTTATCACTTTTGAAATTTACCTGCTCAATTTAGCTCTCCTCATTTACATTTGATTTTTTGTAGTATGCAATCAGTTTAATATTTCAAACTGAACTTAATCATAACTTTATGTTACTTATGTGCGAAATATATTTTCGTGTGATTTAAAAATGATGGCAATAAAGAACTGGAATGCAGGGTTGAGGTGTTATTAAATTTGTTTTTTTAAATTCCATCTCTTTTAAGAAAAAAAGTACGGAACCTGGATAATTGCCTTACCATAACGTTCAACAGCCACACCTGTATGGCATCTGTATTCACACTTTCTGCAAATTCCCTTCACCATGAACGCAATATTGAAGGATGTAAATGTTACACAGTCACACTGAACGAATATTGTAAAATACTGATCACATTTTATTGGTGTCTGTATAGAGAGGACTCACATAACGGGAAATTTCTGATCTGCTTGCACAATATAATAATAGTAATTTCCAGTAATTTATAGAATTCACTTCTGCCCTTATAAAATTTCATTGATTCTACAATAATGAATTGCCAACCCAAGTAAATTGTAATTACTTCCTTACGATAACTCCTATAGCATGTAGAAAGTCTTCAATGAAGAATAGACTGGTAGTATTTAAGAAAAAAACAAAGCTATGGGACAGTTCTTGTCGTTTAAACAATTGAATAAAGATCAAAAAGGTGATGCAAAAAATACACTCAGCAGTAACTTATTCAACTTTAACATCGTGCATAAAGGTGATTATATCTGGTGAAACATTATACCTATTTAAGTGCTTGCAGAAAAGGGTGTTTAAAGGTGTAGCATTGTGCTGCATAAAGGTGATTAATGAAGAACTTTAATCATCTCTATGTCACCTTTATGCAATGCATAAATCTGGCTGCAAGTGGTTCCTCTCCTACGTATGCTGTCATGTTGGTCCTTTCACATATCATAAAGATCTATCTGGGAGTTCTTCAGTAGTTATTGTGTTTAGCAAATTGCAGTTAAAATCACATGGTACAGAGCTTGGATAATTTCCAACATTTACAGTGTTAATATGTGATTCAGATTTCCATGAGAACATTTAGCAATCGAGAAACAGCAAAATCCTCTGAATTAAACTACATTACTGAATGACAGTGCGACCTTTATCATAATTAATATGAAATGAAAGATATAGCAAAATCACATTCAAGACGTCTCTGGTAAGTAAGTTGGTGATTGTATAAATTCATTACTCCGTCAGTGAAAACAGCTTCGTAACTAATAGCCCAATTGCTAATCACATCAATCCTCTATTTTAGTATAAAAGGCCAGCAGCACAATTTTATCACAATGCCACTAACTACTCCCTACTCTAGCACAATTGTATCAGCAATGAAACATGCGAATGGTTCCTCTCCTGCCATTGCTATCTCGATGGCCCTTTCACATATTCTAAAGATCTATATATGACGTGCTATAGTGGTTAGCAGTTCAATTGGTCGTAAGTTAGAGTTAAAATCACATAGTAAAGAGCTTACTATGGATAATTTGCCAACAAGTGCAGTGTTAATATGTGATTGCGAGTTTCCCTGATGAGAAAATGTAGTTAGCGAGAAACTGCAAAATCTTGAGAATTAAACTGCAAGATTAAAGCTCGTTATTATATGCAGTTGGGACTTTATCAGATATAATTACTGTGAAACGAAAAATATAGCAAACTCACTTTCAAGACGTCTCCAGTTGGCCATTCTTTAAATGCGCTATTCCGTCAATTAAATACGCATTTGGTTATGAAAAGCCTAGCAAACTCACTTTCAAGACGTCTCCAGTTGGCCATTCTTTAAATGCGCTATTCCGTCAATTAAATACGCATTTGGTTATGAAAAGCCTAAGGGCTGATCACATCACCCTTGAGAAGGCCTGCATAAGGTGAACCCTTGGCATGTGAGGGTATTCTTTGACTTTTGTCATATACATTTTACACATACATACACACATATATACGTTAGACAAAACAGCTACGTAAATTTGTCCTCTTCTTTTCTTCATATTTATGGTTACTATGTTGTTAGCGTAAGTTTCTATTATGCAGGTAAAGAACACAAATGTAGTACGTGATTGAAACTTTGTGCTAACTTGTGATTACTCGCCCGATATCAGGAGGGCACATGGTCTTCAACCTTGTATGAGACATGTTTTGTCTGTAATACTTTTATTGCATGCCTCTAAGCTTACAATATAATTTTTCCACATATCGTATAACAGGTCTAGATCCTCTGAGTACACTGTTCTCCGATCTTGAAAAACAGCTAACGCAGCCTGAAAAGTGTCGGATGGTGAACCTGTTACGACCTATCCCAATCTCCGAAAGAGATGCAGGCATGCTTGAAACCCCATATGCTGTCTTTAACCTTCTGAGACAGCAGGGAAATATTTCAGCTAATAATCTGGATTTGTTGAAGGAAGTATTTCAACAAATGGACAGGCGCCCTCTTGTTGAATGTATTGATAAATATCTTAATGACAATGAATTGCGTAATCTGTAGAGAGTTCGTGAGGAACGGTCACCAAAAAGATGTCTCTGTGATGTCTCAACTGCTACTTTTCGTGAAATAATTATATTTAATCCCGCAGAGAGCTTTCAAAATGTTTAACTATACTAAGTATTTCTTTACAAGATATTTGTTTTAAAGGATGCTTGCATTTCTGTTTTATATACATTTTTGCGTTTTATATAGAGGGAATTCAGACTACTTTATCATATCTGTGATGTTTCTCGTACGAAATACGCAGAACATAACGAGATTATTTAATTTTATTTCAAATCTCGCTTGTTTGTACAGTGTTTTATCTTGTTAACAAATCTTAACTCATCAACAGTTTTAAATATTATATAGGACTTACTTTGTGATTTCCAAAGAAAATAAAAGCGAAACTATTGACTGTTGATATATTACTAAATTTATGATGACTGGTCATGTCTCACCTTTCTTGTGAAGAAAGAATACTGACAGATATGCCATGGTTATGACAAAGGTTCAAATAACAACAAATACATATCAAATAATTCATACCTACTTCTCATTTATAGTACCATTTTTTCAATAATAATTGTAAACAATGAGCAAAATGTTCATTATGCAAGCAGTCAGTGAAAACGGATAACGGTAGCAGTGACTGTTTCTTTTATTGTAAGTGGCAGATAATGATATATTTGGAGAAATACCACCGTCTATAATACCATTTTGAATGCGTGTTTGGATTATTTTACTCATATGATAATGCTTAGTTCATTTGTTTAATTGTTGTAACATTCAGCCTTTAAAAGCATTGTATACAACATAACACTTCCTATTTTAAGCATCACTTTTTTAAGTGCTGGAATATAGTCTTGTAGAATTTGAAATCATATCAAGTTCTTCTTTAACAAGACAGATATATTGTCAAGTATTATCTTAGTTATGTTTTAGCCAGTATGAATGCCATGTTTCTTCGTTTTCTGTATAATACTTTCTGTTGAAAAATTAATTAAAAACATGATCATAAAGAAGTAGAAACTGTTCTTTGGATTATTCTATTATAGTGTATGTTTACCACATAGACTCAACTTTACTTTAATTGTTGCTTTGAAGAGTTCAGGGTTTTGTACAATCACCTTTAAATAGAAATCTAAATTCAAATGTTTAAGGTCAAGTTCATTGTAAGTATCGTATTCACCACCTCATGAAACGTTTAACCTAATATTTGAATAACTGAGATATTGGATGTTGAGAGATAGTTGACCATATATCTCGTGAAGTAAGAATACCAGTAGTTAGGTCATGGGTATGATAAAGGTCGAATTTGAACAATGCATTGAAGCGATCACTATAGTGATTATTGTATAAATGTTAGAATAATTATAAACGATTAATATGTACATTGTTTATTACGCCGAGACTAATTATTCTTTTTTACCTGGCATATGATAGCAGTTTGATATAATTTTGGGGAAAAAACAAGAGTGTTTTGTGTTCATTACGACATTGTCTCAAGCGCTTAGTTATCTGTTTGTATCTTTAAAGTAGTTAACCAGTTGCGTACGCAAGCATTCACACAACGTAGCACATTATTCATTTATAATTGCAAACAATGGATAAAATGTTCATTATGCCAGCAGTCACTGAAAAATCGATTACGGTGGCATTGACTGATTCTTTATCGTATATGGTAGGGTATGATATATTACCATTATCATATATTATTATATATCACCAAGCGTCTATGATACGATTTTGAATGCGCATTTGAAAGATGCTACTCATATTATAATGCTTAGTACAATTGTTTAATTGTTGTAACATTCAGCCTTTAAAAGCATTGTATACAACATAATACTTCCTATTTTAAGCATCACTTTTTTAAGTTTTGGCATATAGTCTTGTAGAATTTGAAATCATACCAAGTTCTTCTTTAACAAGGCAGATATATTTTCAAGTGTTATGTTAGTTATGTTTTACCCTGGAGGAATGCAAGGTCACTACAGGTTTTTTTCTTTTTTCTTCATTTTCTGTGTGACATTTTCTGTTGAAAAATTACTAAAAAATAATCATGAAGAGGTAAATCATGCATAGCAAATAACATGACATTAGCAAAAAGTAACAAATATCTTGTTACCTGTTTGTTTTACCGCATGTATACCTTGATAATGATGCCGAAGGGGCATATCATTTTAAGTAGATAGTATAAAATGTATTCTGTGGTTTCGATCTAATCCCAGAAGAACAGAAATATTTGGGCTCTGTCGTTTTACAGATTGACAACTTTGTATGTAAGAATCATAACGAAGGCCTCAGAAACCATAACAGGTGTAGGAACTGTTCTTTGGGTTATTCTATTATAGTATATGTCTACCACATGAACATAACTTTATACTTTAAGTGTTGCTGTGAAGAGTTCAGGGTTTGATTTATGAGGACAATCGCCTTTAAATAACAATGTAAATTCAAATGTTTAAGGTAAGGTTCATTCCAAGTATCGTATTCACCACCTCACGAACATTTAACCAAATATTTGAATAACTCTGGTATTGGATGTTGAGTGATAGTTGACCAAATATCTCGTGAAGTAAGAATACCAGTAGTTAGGTCATGGATAATATGATGAAGGTCGAATTGGAACAATACATTGTAAAATTGTAAGAATAATTATATACGATTACTATGTACGTTGTATATTACGCCGAGACTAATTGTTCTTTTTTTCCTGGCATGTGGTAGCAGTATAATATAATTTTAGGGAAAAAACGAGTGTTTTGTGTTAATTACGACATTGTCTTAAGCGCTTAGTTATCTGTTTGTATCTTTAAAGTAGTTAACCAGTTGAGTATGCAAGCATTCGCACAATTTAGCACATTCTTTTTTTTTACAATTATTCAAGAATAACTGCAAACAATGGATAAAATAATCATTATGCCAGCAGTCACTGAAACATGATTACGGTAGCAGTGACTGTTTCTTTATTGTATGTGCTAGGGTATGATATATTATTATTATCATATATTACTGTATATCACCAAGCGTCTATGATACGAGTTTGAAGGCGCATTTGAATAATTCTACTCATATGATAATGCTCAGTACATTTGTTTAATTGTTGTAACATTCAGCCTTTAAAAGCATTGTATACAACATAATACTTCCAATTTTAAGCATCACTTTTTTAAGTTCTGGCATATAGTCTTGTAGAATTTGAAATCATACCAAGTTCTTCTTTAACAAGACAGATATATTGTCAAATATTATGTTAGTTATGTTTTACCTAGTATGAATGCCAGGTTTCTTCATTTTAAGTGTGACATTTTCTGTTGAAAAATTAATTAAAAACATAATCATGAAGAGGTAAATCATGCATAGCAAATTACATGTAATTATTATTATGTATGATTATTGTTTAATTGTAAGAATAATAACAAACGATTAACACATACGTTGCTCATTACGCTGACAATATTTTTTTCCTGGCATGTGGTAGCAGTAGAATTATAATATAATTTTCAGAAGGAAAAAAAAACAAGTGTTTGAGGTTATTATGGACATTGTCGAAAGCGTGTTGTTATTTGGTTGTATTTGTAAAGTAGTTAACCAGTTGATTATGCAAATATTTACACAGATGTAATAAATGCAGTAGTTGTGATTACGAATGTACGTTCATGATATCGTTTTTATACACAAACTATACTAAAATGTTCTGAATGACAAAAACACTTATAATGCATTGGCAGAAATTAATGTTATTGATATTTTAACCCATGCGTATTGAATTAGTACATGCCAAGCTGCCATTTTAATGTCTGATCAATCAGTTACAAATACAATATATTGGTTATTTACGTAAAAGTGAAAATAAATACAATTGGTTTTTTGTGCTTTCCGTAAAAGGGAAATTGATATTTTATAATTTGAATGTTACACTTGACAGTATAACTTTCTTGGTCAAAGAAGCTTCCTCTGCCTCGAGAACTAAATAAGCCTGCATTTTTTTTCTAAACCAATAAATCTTTAAAACGGACGATACACAAAAAGCGTTATCATATGTGCCCCTATGCCTGGGCAAGACTTTTACATAAAGTAAGCTTCAATGATACTTGGTCAACAGCAAATATTAACTCTCAATATTTCTCAATGCCTAGCAAGGAAAGCACTCAAGGATTGAGGTACTTTTTTGTCAGCTCGGTCAGAAAATGTGTCAGTTTTTCTCAAAAACAGTACGCATACGGTTTTTACACAAAAACACGCGTTTTTAAGTGCAAGTCTACAACCGGCCTTGGTGATCTGCTTACGGTATTCGACGGCAGGGTATACTGGGCAAAAAACAGTGTCTTGGATTTATGAAAGTCGCTTTTGTTTTCACACGATGAGCCTTCAAAGTGTTAACTGACTATTTTTGCATAAATTATCGGCCTATGTTCACGTTTCTCAAGATATCTTAATTTCCAGGCCTTTTAGCGGAAATTTCAGACACAGTTTTTCAGATATGTTCATTCACTGTCCGCAGGTAAAACTTCAGGCAAATCTGTGTAGGCGCCGCTGACTTATATACTTATTTGAATAAAGTACACACTGCCAAAAACGGAACTGAGGAAATCAACGATTTGCTAAACAACCAATGCGTCACACATCGGAAAGAAGAAGTCCAACTCACCCACTATGAATTTTATAACACCAGTACTAAGTTGAAATATTTGGCGTCAGTTTTGTGAATTTACACAATTTTTCGAATCGCAGATCGTGTGAAAATAGAAAGAAATTGCACAGTGAAACGGCTATTGCTTGGTGCCAGCAGTTGGTGGTATTTACACAACAAACACAGAAGAGTACTTCACGGTTTAATCCATTTGTCGAACGCTAAACTAGCATATTAGCTGTATACTGTTGTCCCAACGTTTACAATCTGGTTACTAGAGTTCACGGTCAAGATGAATATGTCGAAATTTGTGTAAAATAGTCTATCTACCCGATCGATACCTGTGTGCTGTCGTCGCGGCGGGCATTCACTTGCTCAGAACTTGACTCAAGTGTTCAACTTCCTGTCTCGTGATCGGCAATTTGGCATCTTCTTTATCATCTTTGCTTGCCAAGGTCTCTTGTCCGGGCAGCTGGATGATCCCCGAAATCAATGTTATTAGCGCCGACTTCTGAGTGCAAACAGGACGTCATTTGCTTGTTTTCTACCTAAAGATGAAATAAATTACCTTTGACAACATAAAAACTTCAGTCATAAAAATGTATTTTCTTAGCTTTTGCACTGCGCTGCAGAATTGTCGCCCTTCGTTATGAGAAAGATTGACTAATGGTATTTCGAGTTTCAACTTTATTGTTGTGTTCTTGTCTGATATAGAGTCAGCACCGATTTTATCAAACCACAGTCCCTCTTTGACCAAACTAACACTCATGCCGTAACGTAGAACAGTGCGGGCTGTCGTCGACATCGTGTTCCGAGAGACATTCCTAACTCTTTATTCATCGTAAGTTGAAATTCTCTGCACCGCTTATCTCACCTATGTCTTAGTATAACCATCTAAAAGGCAAGAAAAGCGAAGCCTAATGTAAGTCCATTAAAGCAGACCATACTGATCATTGTCAATTAGTCAGTGATGGGCCGTCGTCGTACGCAGGAAGCCTCTGTCTGTCAGATAATTAATGAAGTTTCGCAGAGAATGTATACAAAATCCCTGCTAATATTTTATGAGTATACAATTGACTGACGTTAAATCAACCTCATATAGCAAAAATTGCTAGTTTCAGCGCTTCAAGAAGTTCCGGTTTGTTTTGGTTTAAGATTCAGTTGGAGTCTGCAAAGTGTGCCGGTATTGACAAATTCAGGCAACACAACTTTTCACAGAAATAATTTCTGAACTCTCGCTATTCACTGTGCTTTGACGTAATTTGATTTTGGGGGGTATTTACATCCATTTGGTTTTGAAAATTAACAGATAAGCGAACTTTCTGTTGTGAATCTGCGTTCCAGATTAATGTGCGAATGAACTCAAGCACTCGCTCGGAAACTCCTTGATTAAATGTCGTGTGATGCAAGATACAATGTATATCGATGTTAGTGTTGTCTTACCTGAGGCCAAGAAAAATAAAAAAGTTTGTTTCTCATCCTAGTCATATAATGATGCGATGACGCGGGGTTTTTTTACTCACAATTTTATTTTTCAGTCAACAAGAACGGGGAAAAAACATGAAAACAAAATAGGAATGCACGCAGAGATAAAGACACAGCAGTGTTGCTTTATTATTTTTGTATAGCAACAGTTCTGCGGTTTGACTTTTAGTGCAAGTTTTGACAGCGTAATATAACAGTGACATATGTATACAGTTCTGAATGGAATTATTAATGAAATTTAAAGATTTGAATAACATTGTTGAACTCTGTTGATATTATCTGCAATTGAATGAGCCCTGTACTACTAGCGATATAATACTGATCGTATCGATCGGCTGATACCATGCAGTTCGCTTATGTCGATGCATGAACATTACGTCTTCTTTATGCCTGGTATTTTATTTCACCGGTATTTCACCGTGTTTCAGCTTTTGGAATGGCATGATATTGAAAGTCGGTGTTTCAAGTCCGATATAGACGGTAGGGATGCAATTACTTTTCTTTTCCTTCGAAAATACATCGTTTTTATTTCCAAATCGAACGGTGAAGTACTGCTCACTTTTTGCGTTGAACGTGCGTGTTCCATTGCAGTGTGGAGTGCGTGTAAATGTATACATATACAGAGTCAGGGCCGATCATGCCGGACGATGCTCACTGGCTTCAAACTCAGTTTGAATTTCCTATTTTATTCGTTTTCGACACCTACAAATTCACTTGCATTGCCAAAACTATAAAATAATAGCAGTAATGTACCCCTCCCGGCCCATAATGAACTCAAGCAAACTTTACACGACAAAATGTACTCGGCTTCGCCTCGTACTTTATGTCGTGTAAAGTCTGCTTTCGTCCATTATGGGCCGGGAGGGGATGCATTATTGCTTAAATAATGAATTGCACTACTTCTCAAGTTCACTTATATTGCACAGAAAATTTTAAAAATTGATCTGGGTCTCAAGACAAGTACTGGAAAAATGGAGACGTTTGCACGATACACCTGACCGATAAAAATTACAGAGGGTCTTTCACTTATATATATTTTTGCGGCTTGCTCTATTCACCACCTTGAAGAGGTAGCCCTTGTTTCTAGACAACAGATAAAATAAAACAAAATATTAATGAGAATTTTTAAAGTTTAATCACCTTGGGGTCATCTATGATAGGAAAGTTACATAATTGTAATTTTCATATTCCGACTTGTCCCATGACAAATAAACATTTCTGCATTGTAGGGGAAGTTGCTTTCGTCCTCTATATGAAAGGCACCGCCAACTAAGATTTCATTACAAATATTCGTCCCTTACCCCTTCTTCGACTCTAAAAGGAAAAGTGAAATCTGCAAAAGGGATTTTCTCATTTGCATCACCTGTCTCTTCTCATTATGCAAAACGTATAAGGACAATATACAAAAAGGTAGGGATGTAATGACTCCGATACAAAAAGATGATCGAAACTACTCAGTAATAATCGTCATCTTAGATCTACGCATGACAAAAAAAACCACACTTGTTCTCATCTTACAACCACGTTCTCCTGCATTTCGACTTACAATATTAAGTATAGGTTCAAGTGGGACTTATTCTGATAAGACTCTGAAGACATAGCGTGGATGATGTCAGTTTTGTACTCTAGTACAACGGTAGAGGTATTGCTATACAAAACTCGCCAGGACGCCCTATCCTTACAGACAAACCAGTCTAGGGACATCAACTGTGGTTTTTCTAAAGAACAAACATAAATATGCAATATATAAAGCTGGAAACGACGAAGCCATATATACCATCGGCGAATATTACAATAGGTACATGAATAATTACATGAAGTCGTTTGTAATCACGGCATACATTATTGAGTCATATGGGTCCTGACACCCTTAAAAAGGCCATGCCATGAAAATGTCGCTGTTTATTAGCAAATATGATTTATTACACTTCTTTCAGCATTATCGACACTGGCGTGCTTAAATTCTATTTCATCCTCATATCGTCCATCACTTTAAAATAAAAAAAGCACTGTGATGTCTCTTACTCGAACACAGGTCTCTTAATACAAAACCTTGATAAATAACAACGACGTACACTACAGGTATGTACCAAACTACAGTTGAATCATACTAACAAAGAAAAAACCTTCCAAACTTTTGTGTAGAATACTCAAAAACGGCCAGTGTTACAATTACGAAAATTAGACAGAAAGAAAATGTGTCCAATAAAACCTGTCTAGTAACTGAACGTGGCTTTGTTGTACCTGAATTTACTATCTTTTCAGTGTGATCAAGTGAGTATTGTTAAAATCACATAGGCTATACAGTTTAAATGTGATACAAAAATGCATAATCGAAAATATTCCTGCACAAATGAAGCGCTAGGACGTTGAAAGACATAGAAGGATTGGGTCATAGTTACATTTAGGCGATGGCACTATCCCTACCTTTCTTAACATAGAAATATCCAACGAATTGTTTTAATCCTCTTTTGGATGGTGGTGTGAAGTTGAATTTAAAATTTTGGAATTCTAACACCAGTAAAACAAGTAATCTATAGCAAACAAATTGCGAAGAGTATGATTGTTATCAACAAGAAACCTGCTAAACGGTGCGCCTAAAATTCAATCGGATTGAAATACTTGTTGCATGTAAACTTTAAGTCTGGCATGATGTCAGGGATGATGCCCTTGTCTGAGGGATACGTTCATTGTCAATTGTTAATCAAATGTTATAAACAAATTCAAGGATGGTCATTGAACTGCACTTTTCAACCCTGAAGGACAATGCTTACTCCGTAAAATACTCAAAATTACTCAATTAATAATCATTCGAAAGTCGAAGATTTCAACAGTGATAAATATTGTGAATCTTTGTGTAAATATTTGCCATCATCGACGAAAATGACTGTTTCATTAGATTTGCAAGAGGGAGGATAATGAACTGCTTTAAGAAGGAAATTTAGCCCTAATAGGTATCTCTTGCACGCCTGAATATTTAGCATATCTAAATTACCATCACATAAATGCGATGACAAACCATCAAGGATAAATCGATATCTTCCGTTTGATTGGTAACGTTGACCCACTTGCCGTACCATAATCCATAGTGATGTAACAGTGAAAGAACAGAACATGATCTTCTGCATCAAAGACTTCAGTAAAATTCCTGTACGATATATCCGCCTGTTACTTACTGTCTTAGTAAAATGCCTAGGTTTGGGCTGTTAATCTTCTCTTAATATTTTTCTTCATTTGCAAATTGTAAATTGATGTAAGATATATCTTGATTAGTGAAAACGTTCAAAAGTCCTTAGTAATCATACCAAATAGGAATCGGGTCAATTATTAACAAGCTCTTCCCAATTGTTTGTGTACTGGAATGATGTTGGCTGATCTCCAGGCAGGCTAGACAGCTTTGGTAAGGGGATGTAGATGACAGTTTTTAAAATCGGAAAAAAATAAAATCTGCGGCAGGGTCGGATCGAATGGTGTTACTGAGATTGTCACTATCCTTAGATGTTTTGATATCCAGACGATCACAGTTCTTCATCTATCAACTGCAAGTAAGTAGCCAAAGCTTGACTTGATATGGTGAGTTCGTATATATCAGGCATATTTATGCGTACAAAGTAATAATAAAGTTTTATCGCCCCTTTATTTAGATATTAAGAAGCAATATTTTACCTTTGCTCCATGGAAAACAGTTGTAGTCTAGAGTATGTTTTCTATGCACATGCAGACAGGAAATTAGTGAAAGTTAAACTACTGTGTTTTTTCTTATGAATAAGATGTCTCGAAAACAAGGCAATTATAACAGCTACCCTACTAAATATTATAATGGGAAAGTCCGCATATTTAGGCGCTGAAATATATAGAATATAATCAATGATTGTTATACGCAAGATATTTGTTGAGGATCTCTCTCTCTCTCTCTCTCTCTCTCTCTCTCTCTCTCTCTCTCTCTCTGTATCACACTAGCAAAACTATTAATGATGTAGATATAGAAGGCCGTCCTTGAGAACAAACGCATCTGTTGCACGAACTGATCGTGCTAGGTCAAATGATTGGAAAATGTTCAATTAACAACAGATGACCGGCATAAATTTGTTTTGAATCTAGTTTGTGACATTTGCGGAAATTCATAAATATGCAATCACGTACAATGCCCACACACTTTGTATTTCTGAAACATTCTCACCTTAAAAGTGGTGGTGAAATGTTTACTATTACGTAACTTAATATGATAATGTCCGGCATTTCAAAGTAGTGCAGCAGAGACAAAACACGATTCTCTGCGAAGTAAAATAGTATGACAGAATTCGAGATGTAAAGCCTCCAATGCGATTCAAATAAACCAGCTAATTGAGGAAACGGAGGTTCAAATATTCAGCTTAGACGCTTGGTCAATGATAATGTCATTAAAAATCTGGTACAACATATGGTACAGCATATGATGCGCGTCATTGATAATGCCGAGAGTGTTAGAGGATCCATCTGATCCATATAAACGAAAAAGGTACAGTAGCCATAATGACAGGAAATTTGGCGAAGCTTTCGTCAACTCTGCTCTGTGCACCACCTTTACTGATACTATTGATTTGTCGGTTCAAGAATTACATATACTGAGGGTAAGATGTACCAGTTGGTAGAAAGAAGATGGAGCGATGAGAAAAAAACTGGTCACCATGGTGATATACATTTCTTAAAATAATTGAAACGGACAGTAATTGTATTCAATACAACAAACAAATTTTCCTACAAACATAGTAAAATACCAGTGTTTAAACACCGACGAACGCCCCATTGTGTAATTGCACATGATTCTCAGATGTTAGACTTCATTTTAATGTTACTGCACTATTTATAACATTAAATCATAATTAATACTGGTCTAAATGTGGCCTACATCCTTCTATTACCTTTTTTGTTTTCTTACATTCGTCTTTTTTACTGGTCTCTTAAAAGTACACAAAATATTTAAAGTTGGGATTGACATTGATATTGCTAACTATCAGTGGAAAGCTAAACATATCTAAAAACTACTGCACATGGGTTATTCAAAGCACAAACATTAAAATATGGGTTGCAGTTTGTATCAATGCTTGGTATACAAATGTGTTTATTTTACATTCATTACTGGTTTGTGTAGTTGCGACATGTGTACTATACAGTTGTATTTATTTCGTGGGACAGGAAATATTCCTGGAATCAAAATCAGAAATAAAAATCGGGGGTCAACGTGAAAAGTTTAGAACTAGCGGAACAAATTACCCAACATTTTGTCCAAAAACTAAGAGGTGAACGTTTTCCTTTCTCCAAGAGCTTTAAAATGAGTCCCCAAAAGTTGTAGAACAGAAAAGAATTGTAGAAAATTGAAAGTCCAAATATCTGTCTCCGAGGCGCATTCTAGCTTGAGCGACTCGTTGGGGAGAACATAAAGTATTGGCAGCCTTCGATTAAAGTGGCACTCACACTTGGTAACATTTTTAAAACACATTTTTTTAATGCCAACGGTCGATATTTGACGTGGCGACTGCGCACGGATCGCGAGATATCGATAAAAACATGTCCTCAAAAAAGTAAAAGTTTGAATTCCGGTGGCCCACCTAAATTCAGCTTCCGAACATCGAACGTTCGGCACTTGGGCCATTGTCAACTAAGAAATGGAGTACGAGTCTACGCTGACGCTGCTGTACGCCACAGTACCACTCGCGTCGGTGATCGGTCATGTCCCGTGGGACAAAGCCGAGTCTTACTAACTCGGCAAAAAAACCCCGAAAAACAAAGTTTACCGATCCCACCAGAATTCCCATAGGTGACCAGCACGGTTACGTTTGGTTGATACATAACGGCCGTCGCGTGGTATGCAGACACATACCACGTGGCGACCGCCATGTATGGAACCACGCGCAACTGTGTGGCAGACGACAAAATGTAGTCATCAGAGACGGCTTATATTTTTCACGTAAAAACTGATATCTATGTGGTATTGATTTAAAATCTAATACAACTGATTGAGAATAATGAAAACGACAAAAACTAAGGAGAAGTTTAACAAAAATACCTTAGGTAGAGGCATAATGATGTATATAAAGTCTTCGCAGTAGGAGGTAAATTAATTGCGTCATTCGAACGTTTTTGGACTCCCTAGAATATCGTCCATCAGCATAACAACAAACCTTCGGGGGATTTCGGGTCATAATCAGAAACTTCGGGATGTGAAAAATACGCTCGGTAAATGACATGTTTTTATCGATATCTCGCGATCCGTGCGCAGTCACCACGTCAAATACCGACCGTTGGCATTAAAAAAATGTGTTTTTAAAAATGTTACCAAGTGGGAGTACCTCTCTAAGGACATCCTCAATCGGTTTTCCATTACGCTTAGACAAAATATATTCGCATGCTGTGAGCATGCGGCTCAGCTTGAAAAACGGTGGTTTCAATCGGTGATTTGGTGATACTCAGTTCGAGTGGCCTTTGGTCAAACGTTAACTAAACACTTCATGAGAAGTCACGTTAAAGGAATGTTGAAGACTGAAATAAAATGTGATGGCCATGCTGTCGCATGAGACTCTGCCCTCGGGCAAATGTTTCATGTTTTCAGTGATTACCTAATGTTTTCTTCGATACCGTTTGCCAATGTTATGTATGTATGCTATTGGTGCAAGTGCTGACCTCAGCATTGCAGCGTTTACTATTTACGATAAGGATAAAAATTGCCATTATATTTTACTTACGTTTTACCAGGGAAGAATTCAAATTAACTTCCTGTCTGTGTAAGGTTTTTCTGAGAAAATGTAAATAGAAACATATTTAAGTAAAGCAAATATGATAATAAAATCAGAAAAAGTTACTTACTGTGTCTGCTGTTTTAGTCAAACACACACACACACACACACACACACACACACACACAAATATATATATATATATATATATATATATATATATATATATATATATATATATATATATATATCATTCCAATAAAAATAAAAAAACATGTGTGCATCAGTTTTAGTTTATTTTAATGGACTTGCCCTGTGCTTTCAATCGAATGGCGAAACTATTAACGATGTTATATATCATTGACAACCAGATCCACCTTCCCTTCTTATGTAACGTTTTAATGTAGGGATCATTAAGCGCCCTTATATCACCTATTGCCAAGTATATCTTTGTTTTTAATGTTTGGAGTTCCGGTAGCGTTTAGGGGAAACGACGCATTGATGTACTCCATTTTCCTTTATGATAAGTATTGTCTTATTACCTTAATGATGACAGTGCGTAGTTCATGAATTGTTGTTATGAATAGTTCAACTGAATATGTAGTGTGTGATAAACTCTTGTTTTAGATATAGTGATATTAAGAGAAAATTTATGATAACTTTTCTAATCTCTCCTTTGTCGGAAAGTAAAAATACCGGAAGTTGGAACGTCGCAGTACCCGACATACCACATACCTTATCATCTCTCCCCTTTTACTAGAATAGTTTGTCAGTATTTAAGAAAAATTATAGACGACTGGCAAGTATATCCGTTACAAACAGTCACTAATTTTTTATCCGATCTGGTAGAGAAAGTCCTTTGGTTTGTGGTTTCAATCGAACGCTGAGTACGGACCAAAAATTATTAGCAATATCACATCTCACAGAATCCCAAGTATATCTTCGTTTGTTTTAAATGTTTTATATAGGGATTGTATTGGCGGTCTGATATATCCCTGATTGCCGAGTACATCTTTGTTTTAAAGTATTTTGGTGTAGGGATTTAGGATACATCTTACTGTAGTATTGACTGTGATTATCGTACAAATATTCAAGAACGGTGCACAAATATGTTGTTCTTTACATAACATCAATCGATGCTACTATCCTGTTAGGTAACTGGAGTAATATTTTTAGGAAAACAAGATTGTGCTTTCTGTATTTCAATGACATGTTACCCTAAGTGTTTGGTGTTTTCTTGATCATACACATTTGAAACGGTTTACCAACTAATAACGAAAATGAATGTTCAAATGCAATATGTTTTATTTCAAATAAAGCTACTTACGTCTTTGTCACACACACTTTACAAAAATATTATGTAATTTTACGGCACCGTAGCAAACATAAATATCTGTATGATTTCGCTAGTGGGATTTAATAATCATGAAATAACACAATTGGAACTATTTTGTGATTATAAGATGAACAGTAAAAGTCACAGAATATGCTCTCTAAGAGAGGGTTTACTCAAAGCATTTAGTAATTATCAATTTTTCTAGTGAAAATATCAAAACTTTAATTATCGAACTAAATGTTAAAGTAGTATAAAAAAAATTGTAGTATTTAAAGCCATCTGCTATTCAAAAATTGTAAATTTATCCCTTTTGACAATTTTTTAGGGATATTTCTTCTCATTGATACACATTCTTGAAAATGTCAAGATTAAAGGTCAAAACTTGATGATTGCTGTATTTTTTAGAGGACCTGGATGCATTTGAAGGTTTTGGGATCATATCTGATTGGTTCTTTACTATTTCAAACAATGTTTAGGGGTCATATCTAAGTGGTCCCTTATAAAGATTAAGGGACACATCAGGGTGGTCCCCGAAAGTTTCAAGGACTCATGTGGGTGGTCCCTCAAAGTTTCAAGGTCACATTAGGATAGTCCTTGAAAGATTCAGGGACACCTCAGGTTGGTCCCTGAAAGTTTCAAGGACTCATCCGGCTGGTCCCTGAATGTTTCAAGGACTCGTCTTAGCGGTCCTTGAAAGTTTCAAGGTCACATCAGAGTGGTCTCTAAAAGATCCAGGGACATATCAGGGTGGTCCCTGAATGCTTCAAGGACTCGTCTTGGCGGTCTTTGAAAGTTTCACGGTCACATTAGGATAGTCCTCGAAGATTAAAGGACACCTCAATTGGTCCCTGAAAGATTCAAGGACTCATAGACTTAGTCATGTTCACGCTACGATCACAGTTGCTGACATAATTGTCGAGATCGGTAACAGCATTGTCACTCCACAAAGGACCTTGGTAACATCATGGAGGTAGTAGATACATCAAATTCATCGGCGATATCCAGTATTCCGTTGCTTTCCATGTAGTCCTGTCATTAAATAGTTGGGGTAATGGACGTCCAACATTCAGAATTGGTAACCTTTCCCGACGAAGGAATTAGTGCAGTGGACAAAATTCATTCGAACGTCGCGTCGTTTACACAATCGACGTGAAACAATGCAGAGCCTCACAACAATGTGACCTGTGACCTTTATTATGTTAATTGGCGAGGACCATATTATTTGGTGTACGATTCGGTGTCTCGCTTAACGAGAAAAGCATCATTGATTACATCTCCAAATTAATCATGAAGACTGTAACATAGAACCACAGTATTTTAAACAGTGGGAAAACTTTACAGCATAAAAGAGCAACATGTACCTTACCCGGGACTTTACACAATCGCGCGATGCGCCCTAGGTGTCCCTGTAGATTAAAATGGAATATGCCATCATGCAAATTGTGTACAGCGTCGCGTCGGCTACATTGCCATTAATCGTCAAGACGCTCGTTTAAATCGACTGAAGGTTCAGCCACTGCCCAGTTTATCACATTTATGCAAGGGAGAACATGCCTTGTGGATCTCGTCGCGTGATTAATACGCAAAGACGTGTTTCAGCGCCGGCCGATCAGTCACCCATCAGAGCCATGAGGACGCCGAGTTAAGCCATTACATAATCTTAACTTCGAGGTGCTGAATATTGACGCTTATGTTCAAGAAGTTGGACCAAATCTTTCCAGTGATTCCTCTGCCTGTCAGCTTTACCAAGTAATGCTTGTGAATGCACAAGCTGATGAGCGAAGGTCACATCGAGATAGTCCTTGAAAGATTCAGGGTCTCATCCGGGTGGTCCCTGAAAGTTTCAAGGTCACACCAGGATAGTCCTTGAAAGATTCAGGGTCACATCTGGGTGGTCCCTGAAAGTTTCAAGGACTCATCTGGGTGGTCCCTGAAAGTTTCAAGGTCACACCAGGATAGTCCTTGAAAGATTTAGGGTCACATCTGGGTGGTCCCTAAAAGTTTCAAGGACTCATCTGGGTGGTCCCTGAAAGTTTCAAGGTCAAGTCAGTGTGGTCTCTAAAAGATTTAGGGTCTCATCGGAGTGGTCCCTGAAAGCTGCAAAGATATCTCTGCACAGTCCCTACAAATTCCAGACAAAAACTGTTGGTTCCTGCCGTTAATATTTTAAGGTTTCAACAGACAGATGATATTGATTACATTTCTTTGCATCTACCAAAAATAGTTCATTTTTAATAGAAGGGTTGAAATAATTCAGTGATTTTGTAAAATTTTCCGGCATTAATTAGTACACTCACAAGAAAAGGGTAGTTTAATCAAATTTACCAGGTCTCATTTCCTTGTATATGAAATAAATAGATGTACAAGACATTTTCTTAACATCTACCAAATCATTTGAAACAGAGATCACCAAAAACATACACTACAGCAGAACTGATATGGGTAGAGGTAGAAAGCCATTTTCCCATCGAAAATTTGAAATTTTATCATGCATCGTTTGGTGAGAACAGAAAATGCCTACAAATCAACCTTGGAAAGGGAATTTGTATTTTGACTTAAACTAAACAAAATTGACAAATCAGTTACGTTTAATGGGTTCTCCTTTCCTGAGCGTGCGAAACGCTAGACAAAATGTACAATTTGTTCCAGATGTATTTGATGATTGTGCAATTATCAATAATTTATGAAATTTTCCCCCGCCTTCACACAAAAATACTGTTAGATTGATGATTTTTAAATAGATTATAACAAAGTGCTCAAGATCTTATAATCACAAAATAGTTCCAATTGTGTTAAATAGAGATAGTACAAGTACGTCTATGTATTGCGACATGACTAAGTAAACAGTGATGGCGTTCAAATGTTCAACGATGCAAACGCATGAAGATCGCATACGGTAAGTTTCCGGTCTACCGTGTGAACAGCAATCACAAGCTTCAATATTTCGCATCAGTTACGAATGACCCGCATAATACATACATATAGAAATAGAATAATATTTATTCTTATCTATTAAACTATCTAACTAAAAATCGGTTTCACTTAAAATATTCATACTGACGTCTGACAGGAATGTAGCGGTTGCATGTATTGATTTGTGATTGAAATCAAATGGCGTAACTGTGTTTATTGTAGGCACATTCCGTAATGAATATTGTTACAGTCATAAATAATATTCTATAGTAGCATGTTTTTTATGTATATTATTGACAAAAATTAGGTGCACGTGACAGCTACAATATCAACATTGTTTCCATCATTCTTGAGGCTAGGGCTTTTAAATTGTCCCTGCGATTGAAATGTTTATATTGCTTGGCTTTTCATTACACTGTAGAATAAATCACAATTTTGAAATAGGGACGTCTGGTTAAATTTAATACAGTCCACATTCATTCGTTCACAATGCGTATACCGTTCACGTACAGGAGCCCGTGCAAGCAAATGGTCTCTGTATACCCAGTTGAGCCATGTCAGCTCAATATATGAAGAAGAAAATGCACAATTTACAGCCTGCTGTTAGGTTTAAACGGTGATGCAAATACATCGCTTGAGGCAAGAAGCAAACAATTCTGTCCGATCAGCTCCCCATTATATTATGTTTATTTGAAGATTGCAAGACTCGTTTTCAAAGATCTTTGCCAAGATGCAAGCTGTTTGAAAGTGTAAACCGTACGCCCTCTGCCGGCAGATAAACGTATGTAGATCTTTTATATATCAGTATCTGTGTGAACGATTACTCAATGCCCGGCGAGCAAGGAAAGTGCTTAAGGTAGGTGCTCAAGGTCGGAGTGGTAATGGCCCGACAACCAAAATCTGAAATCAAACGGAATGCTTAAAGAATATTTACAAAAGTGCATGAATAGATACACGTCCACTGATACACATAGTAATCAAAGTAATGGAATAAAACACTTTCTTGATACTTCCCTCATTTTCTATTACCTTCTCTATACTTCAATCATGTACACAGTACCTATAACTTGAGTCTTTGAGGGCGAATCACCTCTTTTTCTACATCAGATGCTATTCGACATTATCGATTCACCTTGTGGTAAAGTATTAGATAGGAAATATCATTTCGTATCCGCGCGTTATATGGTTCCAGAAAGGTTTACAATCTATACCTTGACAAATTAATAGAAGGAAAACGCTTACGCACTCGGATTTCCGCTTTACTTTTGTTAGTATCTCTAATAGATTGTACGACTATGTATATGAACGTATGGGCCGTTTATAGAGTCGTAAGAATGATAACAAATCAGATTATTGTCAGTTTATTCAATCTTCGCTATTGATGAATGGGGCCCTTCCTGCAAGTGTTGGAACATGTTAATGTCAACTATAGGAGGCACAATCCATGTAATGCCCACTAGTTACGCCAGAATGTATGTGTTTCCGGAGGACGCCCGTCAATCGTTGAGGCTACTGACCTTTTGAATACTACATATATTTAGGTAGTTCGCGCTTCGAAAATGAAAGACTTAAACGTTTGCTCAAACTTTCCTCAAGCAAACTTTCAACATTCTCTTTCAATATCAAGAATAAAAATCTGGGTCACCGTGCAAATTTTGGTAGTAGAGAATCATATTACCAAATATTAACTGATATTTGAAATTCGAAATGGCCGCCATCCCTGTGCTATCTCTATTGGAGAAAATAAAATTTCACAATTTTACAGGACTAAGCTAGGTAAAAGTTCTCTTACTCCAAGAGCTGCAAATTGGTAGGCCAAAACAGATTTTGTGAAAGTTTGGAGTTCGAATACCTGTCCCAGATGCGCATTCTACGTCACCTTAATTCACCATGCTACACTCTGTTCAAATTAAATATAATTTGCAGTTCTTCTAAAGTTCAGTTATAGAGTAATCTCAATGTATACGGCAACACATGCTGACGACACATAAAGCAAAAAATAATCAATGTTTTGGAATAACACGGAACAGTAACAAAACTCAACTGTGGTCCAGAACAAGTAGAGGGTAAATTTAATTGAACTTTTACACAATAAACACTATGGACACATAAAAATTACAGAGGATTTTTCACTTGTGAAATCTTACGGTTTCCAATTATAACCACCTTGAAAAGGTGTCCACACAATAAGAATGCTTTGATTGCAGACAATAAATACCTATTAAGTTTAAAAAATGAAAAAACAAAAACAAAAAGAAAGTGAAAACTTTAAATCATCTGAAGGTCAACTATGAAGAGGATTACATATAGTGCCTCTGCAGAGGGTAGTGCATAAAAATGTCCGAGTTGAATGTACCATAAGACTGAATGTCGATAGAAGGCGGGTCTGATGTTACCCTCCTTTGAAAACGTTTTCTACCAGATATATCTTTGACCGTATTATAGAATAATGATGAAAAAATAGGCAAAGCAAGATTTCGAAAAACCCTTTGTATATTTTATTGTTTGAGAATGTGATAACTTTCTTGATATTCAATTTATAGTTCCTTCCACAAGACAAATACCTAAATATCACCAGCATTGGTGTGTATTTTAATATAATAAGAACAGATGTATAAAACTTCGAATACAAGGTGATATGGGAGACTTATTCTCTACCTACACTCATTCATGTATTTAGCTGCACACGCATTTTATGCAGTGAATCATTTTATTTAAACAATGGTTTGTACTTTGTGTAACTACTCCATCGATCCCTGTGAAATTTTTCATGGTAAAAAAGGAATAGGGTTATTGAACTATTGTATTTTCACTTCAAACATAAATTCTTGTCCCAACGCCATAAGCAAAACTGAAAACGATGAAAGGCAAAAACACTTTAGGCACATGTCACATTAGGTTGATCGGGTCATCTGTAACCACGGGCGTACTTACTGAGAAGTATGGCTACCCACAGTTTTGACTAAAACACGTTCAAAATGTCATTTCAAAATTAAGTTACAGTACAGTTACCAATGATTTTGACGATGAGATACAGCTGGATATTGATACACTAGCTAATTAGGTTTGTCAGTTTGCTCTTGAATTTACCCTTTTAGTGGTCAACTTTTACAACTTTGCGCCAACATCAGACAGACTAAAACAGCAGGTGACGCAGCAAGATGTCTGTAAACTAATTTACTATGTAGTATGTTTATATCTTTGCAGCAGCTATCAGTTTCAATGGTGACACACACAGGCCAAATGAAAATATAACATTGCTAGATTTAGCAACTATTGCCACTTCCAGCGATTATAGTACTAGTGACAATTAAATATAACCCATTCAGGTCGTCTACTTCAAGTAAAATTTGAAAAATAAGTACACGTCCCATTGCACAATTTACTACTTTTTTGTGTGATCCATTTTGTACTACTTTTAGATTTTGGTTAGATTTGAGTTGAAGAGAAATGTTTTAGTTTTGAATTATTTCTTCGTTCGACAAAACACTTGTCTGAGTTTTTTTAGACTAGAAAGTTGCTGACCCAAAGCCCTTGGGTTGTTAGTTTTATTTTTTTTCTTCTGTTAAATGAAAACGTCGGATCAACTAGAAATGAGAAACACTCTTACAATGTTGCAAGGTTTTTATCGCTACAATCTTGTCAATATAGAAAACTGTTGTCTGAGTTTTTTTAGGCTAGAAAGTTGCTGACACAAAGACCTTGGGTTGTTAGTTTTAGATTTTTTTGTGTTTAATAAAAACGTTGGATCAACTAGAAAAGATAAACACTCTTACAATGTTGCAATGTTTTTATCGCTTGTCGCTACAATCTTGTCAAAATAGAAAACAAATGACGTTCACGAAATAGCCTGAAACCCCCAAGTTCACTTCGTACTGAAGTAGGCCCCGATGTCAGCTCATTGAGAAATGTGGTGTCATTCATTTGTTGATAACGAAAGTAAAGTTCGTTCATTTTACACATCACTCTATTATTTTTGAAGTCATGAACTTTATTGATATTCAACTACAAAGAACACTGTCCTCTGAGTCTAAATTTGCAGTAACGTCGTTCTTTTACCACCTCTCCGTGAATTTGAACTGCTTGTAAAACTTGGCAACCAGTCTCTGTGTGTGTCACCATTGAAACTGATAGCTGCTGTAAAGATATAAACATACTACATAGTAAATTAGTTTACAGACATCTTGCTGCGTCACCTGCTGTTTTAGTCTGTCTGATGTTGGCGAAAAGTTGTAAAAGTTGACCACTAAAAGGGTAAATTCAAGAGCAAACTGACAAACCTAATTAGCTAGTGTATCAATATCCAGCTGTATCTCATCGTCAAAATCATTGGTAACTGTACTGTAACACTCTGCTTTGAAGAGCTACTCATCAAATGTGAGTTATAACACTTCATTTTGCATCCTTATCACTGTTTGATTTCTTTGTATATACCACTGTTGTCGTGTTTGATGGTTAGTTTATTTGACATTCTGACTGAAAACGTTTCCCGCAAAACGGCATGCTTTGTATTGTTCATTTACTTGCTAAAATTAAACAGACGACCAGAGTTCTTGTAGCTATGTATAAGTACGTCGCAACATTTGGCATAGTGGGACAAGGAACCTGACGTTCATAGTCTTCTGAAATGGCTCTTGCTCAGCTTCACAAGATTTCCAAGTTTTACTGGTGAATATTTGGACTAATCAAGTTTGACAACTTAAAGGATAAAGAGTTAAGTTTTTGAAGTATCCGTGTTTCCATATACTATTTCATGAAGATTCACATTGGCTTGCACGAAGTGGTTATGCATCATGTTGTTACGCTTCAGTCTACAGGTTCAGGACCAGTACTTGAATATTACTGACAATTCGAGGAATACCAATCTATTGAAACGACACGTTTCGTTAAAGGGCACAGGACTGTAACAACTGTGAAAATCAATCATTATCATCGTTATATGTTTGCCATCTTCGGATATGTAATCTTAATTCCGTTCGGCAACCGAAGCTCGTGGAGATTGCTTAATGCATAAAACAACTGTCACGGTGGTGTTTCAATCAGATATTTTAAGTTAAGTTGGTTTATGTTTCCAGTCATAGACTGTCTTTCTCATGTCAAGTTTCTTTCTCCAATGATTTTTATAGACCAAACCTCTACTTTGTTATAACTTTTTAAATTGAAAATGTTTTGATAACTAACTGTGCCAACGAAAAACCAATGAACGAAATATTGATGACCTTCCGCCAGCTGTGACACGCTTGCTTAATCTCTTTTGTCCTCGTTTCTGCAATCCCCTTGCTACATGACGAACAATAAACCGCCCTTTGATGCTTCTTGCATCCAGAAACGTCCCTGGTAAATTAATT
>LD344892.1:63753-148237 GCA_001465055.1 Ptychodera flava
GAGTGTCGGCTTAGGGAGGAATTCGAGTTTCTCTGGAACTATATAAATAGAACAGATCATGGCAGTGGACGGAAGAACAGATAACGACAGCAGAAAGTTAAGTGAACGTAAACCAAAGACACTACAATCATTCATATTGATGATATTTGAGTTGCAATGTTTGGCGTGATGGAATTCACGTTCGGTATAAACACTCCCTGGAGTTTGCAGCTTGAGGCGTCACTTCCTCAGCATTAACCTCAACAGAGCTGTTTCGTCCAGGTTGGGCTCTCGCTCAGGACGCCCCCACTGTCCTGCAAACTGACTCCTTCACACACGGTGTAGGGTTTCATTACATGCACCGCACGCCACAGTAACTTAATGGGTCGAACGGGACATTGTCCCCATAACTTCAGGCAGAGCATAGGTCAGCATTTATTGTAGTTTCGTCTCTTCCCCGGGCCCAGCGACGGATTGTTTACTAGAGACGTTAAACTGTTAGTGACATCTCCGGTCCATTACACTCAACATATTCATCGCAAACACCACAGACAACCACTTTCTTATAGAAATGTGCAGAGACAAATTTTCACTTTATCATCTTTGTATGTTTCAATTTTATTCCACTAACACTGAAACACGTACAAATTGACAAATGAAATGGTAACAACTTCAAGATATACGATTTACAATTCGTTTACAAAAAACCGTGAAAATTCCACAAGCTCCAACAACAAGTCTAAACGACAACTCGACGTTCCCATCGAACGGCTTGTAACTCTGACGATAAAGTTTCTCTACAAAATAACTTCAAAAATAATGCATATATTTCGTTTGTATTTTACAGTGTTTTTTTACATTATTTATAAGTACTTAGAATTTCAATTTGTCTGGTAAACTCCAAGTTTGAAGGTGTATCTTTCTGTTGTAAACACACGCGTTTAAACTACCTGCAGGTCTCGCGGTGCTTTCTCCGATCAATTATCTTGCAAACAAAGTTTGAAGGTATACATTTGTTGTAAAAGTAAACCCACGCGCCACTGATTAGTGAGACTAGCGGTGGTTTCTGTAACGCCATAACCATACCATCAATGTGCCACATCAGAAATTGAAGCGGAACAAGATCCGAATTCCATCGATTGACACGAGAGCAGGTATAGGTGCTCTCATATTTGTAGAGAGAGGAATTCATCGAGTCGAACGCTCTTTCTGAGTGATCTTATCAAACACGCAGTGCTAAATTATGTCAGAATAGCAACTGGTGAATATAAACATAAATTGAAGTCACAGGAAAAAAGTCCATTATGCTCTTGAAAATTAATATTTCTATATCTATTTTGACATGATGATTTCACAGTGTATGATGTCATGTTTTTTTTTCTTCTTCCATAGAAATGGCAGTACTGACCCAAATTCATTTATTATCTACATAAGCCAAACGAGAAATTTTCCAAAATTTTCATCGGTTTTCCTTTTCCGCAAAACGGTAAAATTGACTACTGGCAATGCTAATAAGTGTCATAGATAAATTTCAGAAAACATGGTGTGTAAAGTAGTAATGGTAAAGCATGCCCGGAGTTTATCGTGTTTTTCTTCGTCGCAATCCCTCGCATAGCGGTCGCGCCAAAACCGCAATATTTGCATAACATGGTTTTGCCACTGTAGGGCTGTAATGCCACCGGACTGGTTTGTTGTGAAAATCTTTCAAAAATTTGTATATGTATGGCCTGAGAGATTGCTTTGAAGTTGAAAATGTGACAAAAACAATAGTCTTATTAAAGAAAATCGTTAGAACATGTTGAACAACATACTTATGTAAATAAGTGTTCATTGAAATTCTGTAATGGTAGGCTTGGCTTGACGTCACGCATTACCATGCATGTCAATATCGATCGTGCACCCCTGTACGTCCAGAGCAGTAGTGGAGAAACAGGGAGCTGTTGTTTTCGGTTTTCCCGCATCAACTGGGAAGAGGTCTTCCATGGACGCAAACTAATAGCTCAGTCCTGCTTGACTATTCCCAGTTCAACAAATCTTATATCTTTCGATTTTAAGTCGGAAATGTTAGTTCACGGTCTAGATGTGCGCCTGTTGTCCGTGCATTCGTATGCATAGTTGTCGTCCGAGTTGTTGTCCCAGTAAGTCTGGCCATCGACTTCGTATTTCACGGCGAATTCGAGTCGGCAACCGATTACAAAATCCCTGGGTAACGCAATCTCAAATGTGAATTTATCTGTATGGCCATCGTTCGAGTTGTCAACATACCTTGCTGGCAAATCATAATGCGTTGCCCAGTCAGTGATGGTAAACCTTACCTTCACAGATTTTTCGAATGCAATGTTCGCGACCCGTACGTTCGCTTTGACGGACAAGTCCTTCACTTCGTATGACTCCAAGCACACTTTCTTTTCCCTTACATTGTTCGAAATGTCAGAGTCTGGTAGCAGGAAGCATGGTTCAAGGTATTTTTCCGAAGGAACCCTGTAGTTGTTCTGACAGTGTGCCATAAATCGCCTCGATCTGAGCACGGACTTCATGAACGAATCAGGCAGGTTCAGCTCGTAGTCAGAGTCGCATTTCTCGAAGATTCGAACAGCTTCCAACTCCATACCAATGCTGTCAGCAAATCTTACCGATTTTCGAGCAGGTGAAGAGGGTGGAGATCCAGTCGGGCTTTTGAGACAGCTGCCAGAAGGTTGCCTCTGTCGAGGTTTGGTGTCCCTTGCTTGGTTCTCATTTCTGTCGTTTACATCCACTCCACCGCCGCCATCGCATCGAGGCGGATCATGGCCGCTGGATTGTTTCGGCATATCGAAGGTGGTTCTGCAAACTACAGCTGAACCGTTGAACTGGCATGGCCCAAAACGGCACAGAACGGGCCTCTCCTTAGTGTAAAACATCGTGAGACAAGTTTTGGAACTGACGACACAGGACTAACGACAAATAATGACAACTTGAAGCCGCTCGCTAATGTTGCTGAGCTTGTGCTTTCTTCGACTATCGCCTATAGAAGTGATGCATGCCTAGGTTAGCTACACTCCCCTTATATGGGAAACGTGTTTATCATAAAGTGGTAGACACGTGACAACACACATGTGACGATATTATAATTGAGTTGATACATACAGCTGGTTTTGATGTTGGGGTCATGAATGGTCATCGTCCGACTCGCTGCAAATCGATAAAATATGCAAATATTGGCTGCTAGCTGGTTGGCTAGTGAAGTTCATATTGTTGACAAATTAGCCCAGCCCCTTCTCATGATGCGCACGCACTGCATGTCCAGGACCATGAAGATTTGTTTTGAGCATTGAGTAAGGCTAAATAGAAGGGAAAAAGTCGTAATTACTCTAAACATACAATGTGGACCATAAATTTCGCGAAATAATTCAGGCACCTGTTCACTGCGTAGACCTGCAGTTCTCGGTGTCCACAAGGAGTAGTATCCCTATTAGCCCTGCGTACAGGTCTGTGTGTTCCCGGCGTTATACGGCCTCCACCACCGCTGCACCCGTATAACGCCGGGTACACACAGACCTGTACGCAGGGCTATATCCCAATTATTGACAGTAGGCTAACTGTAGACGCTGTTTACTTTGGTAATCGTAGTTGTTGTTATAGCATAGGGGGCTGTCTACATGTCCGTCCCCAGGGGTGGGTAGGTGTTTCGTTGTATCGCTAATAAAGATATATTCTACCAACCTTTGGTGTTTCGGTCTTAACTTAGCACTGCCCTTGACAATCTTGCGTATACGTTTTATCAACATGCTGCGTCTATTATCTGATGAGTTTGAGTGCCTAATTAGCCAAAGTAATCAAGGGTAAATTACTAATCTGTGGACGCTCTCACCAGATTATCACCGGATGTCAAATTTAATCCGGTGATAATCTGGTGAGAGCGTCCACAGATTAGTAATTTACCCTTGATTACTTTGGCTAATTAGGCACTCAAACTCATCAGATAATAGACGCAGCATGTTGATAAAATGTATACGCAAGATTGTCAAGGGCAATGCTAAGTTAAGACCGAAACACCAAAGGTTGGTAGAATATATCTTTATTAGCGATACAACGAAACACCTACCCACCCCTGGGGACGGACATGTAGACAGCCCCCTGTGGTTATAGTGAAGGGACAACACTTGCAGTCTTCAGAATGCTGCAAATAAGTTATGTAACGTTGTAAATGGTCATGAAAACCTGATCACAAGAGAAAACAAAACAGGCCCAATTGTTAGAATCAGACGTTATTACTATGAGTTCAGTGAATTTGTACATGAACGCTCATCTTTGCTACCTGCATACCTACCCACCTGCCTACCTACCTATCTTTCTGTCTCCATCTATCTATCTATCTATCTATCTATCTATCTTACGAACCAGTCTCAGTTTGACACTGTAATTTAATCACTAGCTAGACGTCCGCTAGACAATATAATATCGGTATTTTCATCTGAGCCAGGGCCAGAGGTTTCAGAAAGGCATGAACTCCACGGAGGAAGTGTGATGCAACAACGATGTATCTGACATGCCAGGGTGCTGTGAACATATGGACATGGCAGTGCATAATATTTGCCTGTCGAGTCACAGCCCCGGGGTCACAGCGCCAATCGACAACAAATACATACCATACGTAGCACGTATTTCGGATTATCATGACATTGCACTTTATTTCCAGGCACAGGAAAACGCCGCAGAAATTTAAAGCGGAAAACTTCAGTGATGATGATCGATGATCGATCAGATATTATTTACAGTTTGCGCACGCAGTGCTGTTGATGTTTTGACGGAATTTCGAGCCATGTGCGTTGTAGGCCACGTGATCGAAATCGACGAATCCTACCGGCGCACCGTTCCAGTGCAAATATTGTAAATTCCTCCATCCTTCAGGGCAAGGATGCTATCTTGTCGGATCGATATTCAGTCAGTTGATGCAATTGTTGCCTAGTATATTGTGCCCGCTACGAATTCGCTTACTCATTGACAACATTTATCCAGGCTAAAAAAGCTTTCATAGTGTAACTTAATAACCTGGGGACCAGCCGCGTTGTAAAAAATTCTGTACTAGGTTTGCGTGGAAATTAATCAGTCACAAAATTATGCAATTTCGCCAGCTTTAAAAAAAAGTATGTTCATCCGATCAGTGAAAAGAACCCGAATAACGAGCTCTCAGTATGATAGAACGGCATTGAGAAATAATGATAGTGTCAGACGTTACAACTTTTTATTGACATTTGAATGATCATCAAACTCTTTATTATTCGCTGAATATTCGTCCTCGCCGCAAAAGCTGTGTCACTTAGTAAAATCCACGTAGAAGTCTTAAATTTGTACAAGTGATAACGTAACAATATCTCAGTTCGTACAAAATCAGGTATTTGAAAAACCTTAATTTGATAACCAAACATTCAAAAGGCTTTCCCCGTGACTGCCAAAATGCGAAATGCAGAGAAATATTGAACTCAGAGCGACTGCCGCGCAGCGCCGTATTATCATTTAAAATGTTAGCTTACAGGCCCTGCCCTTGTAGTTGAAGTTGTAGGTATCTTCACCAGTGTAATTGTTCTAAAGGCGGCGCCTGTACGGTGGACTCTGATAGTATCGGTATGGTAATTCAATCCCGGGGCGTAGTTCGATAATTTACTCTTTGTTGTGTGCCTTTGTTTTGCATGCAAGACGCTCAAAGATGAAAACTTTTGGATGAAGGATCCATGTTTCGGACATGGTGGTACATATAGAGTCTCGAGGTACATGCTGCGGTCAACCACAGTCCCTCCATGTCGGTCAACCAATAACCACCATTGGTATTTGTGTCAGCTCGACACGTGTCAAGGCGGAGTGTTTGTTGGATAGGCAGCGTTCTTTACGCATGAAGTGGCTGAGCAAGTTGTTTGTCAAAAGGTATTTTGTTACCAGAGTCACTGATCGTGGGCAGCCACAACCGACTCGTGCACCATGGTATTTGCTAATCACTACCATGCCTGGTAATCGGCTGTGGCAGTTGTAGCGTGGCTATGAGAGCCAGACTGTGTCAAGGCCACACAAATAGAACTCCCATCAGGCACTGTATATTGTCCTTTCTGTGAACTTAGAATCGGATGACGAAAACACCCCTTTCGGCAAATTAATTGATTGCTCATTGTTCACTTCCTGTGCAGAGAGAAAAAAACAGAGTTGACCTTCGACAAAGAGAGACCAGGTCGATTTAAATGCATTCCCCTACATTATTTTAAACTTTATTGGGACACAAAGTTCGTAATTTAGTCCATAGGCATTGTTGGGCTATCAGAAATGTAATGGTTTGGTTCAGTAGTTTCTCAGACTAAGTATATACAGTTCTGTAGTCAGCATGTACGGCCAGTATGATGACACAGCAACGGATCCAATTACCATCATCTTCCCTTATTGTAATTTACACCAATCGTATTCTCTGATTTTTTACTCTATCATCAAGTTGCATGTTTCATTCAAGTATCTGTCAATCGAGACAAGTCCAGTTGAATAAAAGCAGCTGAATTCCGAAAATCAACCTTCTTCACTTATTACTGTTCAAGTAATGTTTGACACATCATGTAACTTTCAAGTAGCTATCTGCCCAATGTACCGAATCAATTTCATGTACCTGTTGCACTTCAACCAAATTATTTCATTCAACCTATCAATATCATTACCACAGACGATAGCGAAAATGGAAAACCTGTTCCTACATTCCCTAGGAATTGTAAAACACACCTGTTCAACACGCACAATATCTCTATCAAATAATTATGTTATACACCATTGTGACGTCACTACCGTCAGACGATGTGATTCCACGATAAGGTGTCAGTTTGACCATAAATGTCAAAAAGTCGCCCCGAAATTTTGTAAAGTGTTCCCATGTCTTATCTTATTGATTGATATTATCTTCTTTATCAACTCACATGACAGCTTTACTGTACCACTTGAAACCCTGACCCCAGGTATTTGACGTCATGTCGTTATTGGCAATTGTCCGGCCGTCTAGTCTTCAGGGACAGTGGGGTAGGTTAGCACACATCTTTTTTAAATAGAGCGATGACTTACACAGATAAAGTTTCGACCTACTTTACCGCTATTATCCACAAGATCATGGACCGAAAAAGTTTTTTCCAATGAAATTATCCTTAAAGTAGAGAAATAATAACATCTTTTAAGTCAACATTTCCAGTTTATTTTTCCAAACTGAAACACACAAAATTTGTTCAGTTTGAATTCGATTCGCAGAGTTTTCGATGCAACTCGTATTTCATGCATTCCGAGCATACAGTGTCACTTTGAGATTGGTATTGGGAGGAACTGTTGCATCATCCTTAACGTGACACTCCGATAACCGATACCGACTTTACAATTTAGAGTCCACACATTTATTATTATTATTATCTTTATTGCAGTCCAACATAGACCAATATAAAACAAACACACAAAAAATAAAAGCAAGAAAAACACTAATTATACATTACCCTTGCGTCCAAAAGGATAATAAGAAATAAGTATCGCAATTTAAAAAATATGAATCACACTGCACACACCCATCGACATACTGTCAACAAAATTTTCTGTCTTTCTGTCTCTGTCTGTCTGTCTTTCTCTCTCTCAAACAGATACAAAGGATGCTAGAACTGTTGTTCATCATCGACAACTGACACAATCTCTGTCAATCATTTTACGTGATCAATAATAATAAAGGCGGAAACAAGCTATTGATGTCGTCATTGCTAACGGTGCTACACACATAGGGTATGACATATAATTTCACTTGCCAATTATCATAACCGCGTAAACCGTACCTCTAGATATCAAATTACAATATATCTGGTCTCACATTCGGAACGAAAGTTTACAACTTTTTGATCCGCAAACTATCCGATTTTCCAAGCTTACTATTCTAAACTGCGGTCTAATTTATATGAGAGTTTGATTTGCGGTCTCCCTGGTAAATGACGCCATGTTGAATGGTCCATTACTCCAGTAGCTCCCAATAGACAAATCGATGTTGTCATTTGTTGGTTTACTCTTATTATTGTTGTCTAGTACTCCCCTTCCTCACATTAAGCTGGTAAGTCAGGTTTATGAGTTTTTCACCACATCCAACAGAACTTATTTCTTTCATACGGCAGATTTATTGCCTTTATTGAACGGCTTATGAGTTGGAGGACGTTTCCTTTTATGGGACTTCGAACAAGCACTGGGTGATCCAACTTTGTATGTGCACTTTAAAATTCTCCTAGTTTCGGGAAGTGTTGGGTATCTTGCCATCGACATGTGATGTGACCAACAATCAGATTTATTGCATGCTTTATCCACCACTAAAACCAGGGTTTACGACTGTTTTGTTGTAAACTTTGTTTAATTTCTATTTTGATCACACTTTGTTTCTCCACTGAGGTTCGCAGTAGTTTTAACCAAGCGGAGCAGAACTTTACCAAAAGCAAAGGTTAAGTGGATTGTATGTTTGTTGGCAAGACGTTACCTCTAAATAAAGAAAATATAACCCACTCTATCTTCAATGATGAAATTACACTATTCATGACTATCTATTGTAAAATACATATACCCCTACGTAAAACAGAAGTATAACTTATAAGATTGAGATTTGATGACATTTAAAGTTTCATCGATGGAGATATCCTCTCCGATTAAAAATAGCTAAAATTGATATAGGCATGATTTACGAATCAAGCTTATTCTACCATTAACAAACAACGTTATAGGCAGGTGCTTCTGAAGTCTCATCTACATTACTTGATATTCACGTATTTGAAAAACAATAAGCTAATTTATAGCCAAGATTAATCTCTCTTGTCATGGTTATGTAATTGCAATCGAATAAAATATCCCGTAAAACGTTGAAAAGAGAACGTAACAAATTAGAAAACCGTTCTGCCAACGTAACAAATTAGAAAACTATTCAATTTATTTTCTTTTATCTGTATCTGCTTCGTCTGTCATCGTACTGTCCTAGAATGTTGCATGTTGTGATGTCGTGGACCCGGGGTCGTGGTATGCCGTTAGTTGTGATATACTTATCGGTGAGTTCCAACGTTTTACGACTGAACAGATAATGAAGACATTCTAGAATTGGTGTACGTTGTTGTAAAAACCAGTGGAGTAGTTTACAGCATTGGTGGCAAACATCAGCAGTATTCTCGCATCGTGTTCATGTTTATCCAGACCGAGTGGATTACCCACAGAACGAAACAAAAATAAAGTTACAGTTTTAAACATTTGTTCACAAATTGAATAAACCTACAAAAGTAACGATACATTGCGACTTTTTAAGCCTTTCCCAATTTTTGCTTTAATGTATAAGGAAAAATAGTCTGAGGGTCTCACAGATCGAAAAAAGAACAATGCCATCTAACATATGTTGATGGGAGATTTGCACTGTGATGTGTATCATGATCAGGGCCTATGTAGGATATTCACACACTCATAACAACATAATGATAAACCATGGTAGGAAACATATTCACATTTTAGTCGTTACAAATATTCCATTCACATCCAGTAAAACCGAAAATGTATCGCTTATTGTCGATAAAGTCGGGTGTTATGCTGGAGACGGTTACTATGTTTGCAGTTTATACTGGACGGTCTATGTTTATTAAAAACATTCTGTTCTGAGGTTGATTTGTCGTTTGAACGAAGTATCGACACAAGAGGTCATTGCCGTGACCTAAATTTTGTCCCCAATAAAGGTCAAGAGTTCATTCTCGAACGAGTCGACATAGTTAATAATCAAACTTTGTGCGTGGTTTTGACGGCTATTCTCGAAAATTCTTCAAGTTTTAAAACGTTTTCATCGTAGACTTAAAGATAACATTGCATGACAATTTGGCTGCACTCACAAATACTAGGTTGGGGCAGGAGAATTTCAAAGGGGAGGATTTGAAATTCTTGGGTAGAAGGGCAATTCAAACGATTTGCACTCAGTACTAGGGAATCTGAAAATATTTTGTTTACCTGTTTCATTTTCAAATTCCACAGTTGTGGAGACATTTTATAGCATTTCATGACCTCTATTTTGAAAAAATCTAAAATAGTATGAATGCAACTGAATTTTCACAAGAAAAACAAAAAATAGACCATGTAACAGTGGACAGAAGTTGTAACTTTTGATAATTTGTTTTCAATACTTCTACTCAATGTATCAAATGCAGTCTCTTGCTGTCTGCCTACAGGATGCTAAAGTACACGATATTCAATTTGTCAACAAAACCTATACTATTGTTGATGATTGAATGAGAGAATCCACACTGAATTTCATTGTCAATGATATAAATGCACAGTACACATACAGAGACTGTGTTGATCGAAGAACAAAACTATTGTCGAATTTCTAAAAAAGTTTAATATTGTTTGCTTAAAAATGTTTAGCCATATAATAGTTTTGGTTTTTTTTTTTTGGGGGGGGGGTTTGGACAATTTTGATCATACAGAGGATGGGATTTAAAATGTATTTTAGCGTTTTGAGAGGGGTCTTAAACAGATTAAGATTTCAATCGCGATTTCCCCAGCCCCAATACAGTATTAATTTTGTTCAATGTAGCCTTATGTTTCTCCATAAAGAAAGAGTTGACAAGAATGAAAGTGTGGCTTGGAAAGAAATAATTGCCTAATGGTATGAATATACAATATACAAGGCTAAAGAAGTGAACTAAACTTTGAATCAAATGAAATTCAAGAACGTTGAGACAGAAGCAGAGAGAGAGAGAGAGAGAGAGAGAGAGAGAGAGAGAGAGAGAGAGAGAGAGAGAGCATGTAGACAGACAAGGACAGGAAAAGTAGAGACAGAGATGGTTTATTTGAGAAGGGGACAAACAGACGAAGGAGACACCATTCAATGGGGTGTCAGTGATATGTATTACTTCAGAAAGCTTATACTTTACAGTGGATAACAAGAAATTGCCAGGTCTGTGGTGACTGTTGTTTGGCTACAATATAGTCGACAACAGACATTTCATAATAAGAAATAACATATAAAAAGGTGATTTGTCGCATTGTAGTGCCACTGAAAAAGTGTCTGATGTTGAGCAATATGTATTTTATTACTGTCACTCATTTCACAATTTGATCAAAACCCTAATCTCCAGCACCCAAAAATTAAAAATAGAACTGAAAAATTTCTTGCCAAGAGTTTTTTCAAAAATATGTTTAAAGTGCAATATGGCTTCTTTCCCCGTTTCCAAAGAAACAAATAAAAGAGTAATGAGATACTTGGTTTCCGGGAAGACTATTTGGAATGTGATACAAATACTTTAAGACAAAATAATAATTTCAAAGAAATGAAAACATGATAGTTGCATGATAGATTAAACAAGTCTGCATAACGTCAACCTAGGGAAGTAACAATCTAAAGCAAACAAAAAGCAAAGTGGCACTTCAATTGATCATCTGATTCCTAAATACTCCCCCCCCCCCCACATTGAAATGAGAAAACAGTTCAATGTACTATATTCTCCATTTTGAAATATACGACACACATCTTAATTACAAGAGGCATCACTATAGGAATCGCTCAATAGGTATCGACTTTAACTTTCAAACAGAGTGACTTTAGACCGAAATGGGTTCTAAACCGATTCAGTATTCCTGGACCACAAAAGCTATCGAACAAACTAACTGTAACATTCCCTGCTTGTTTTCGACAAAACTGACTGATTTCATGGATGTGGCAAAAACGCGACCAACAGAAAACTTTATTTGTGAAAATATAAGGTCTGACAGGGTTCTTGAATTGAGAAGATACAAACAGACACGAGGGCGTCAATGGATAACCAAGCTCTGCCTTGTCCAAAGGCAAACTGGAAATAACACAAAAATAGCACAGTGGGATCGATCAGAACCTTTTTTTAAATATAGAGTTACAAACCAAAGTGAGAGTAATATAAACTTTGTATAGCAGCTCGTTCCAATACTGACAAAAAAGCATGATAACGCCAGCGGGCAAAGATACTGCCAAGCATAACAAACAAGCCCAACACTTCCACGGGTTCATATCACCATAAGTATATGTTACCATACTGTAAGCAATGTAGGGTGAAAGATCAGAACCTGATATAACCCGTACGCCAGATTATGTATCTGTGTCAAGTTGTAAACAGCGTCTGTAACCATGCATACGTGACATGAATTACACTTATCCCGACATGCACCGGGATGCAAATTACCTGCTTTTCAATCAGTACAATGTACAACCTGTAACTTTTCTCTCTAACTTGTTCAAGTCCACGGTGACGTTGCTCTTTCTGATTCTGCTTAATCGAAGTTTTGTCCCCCAACAACTTGGAAGTCGTAAATTTAGATGATGGTTGGCAAATTCATGAGAGATAGATAAAACGTTGTAACGGGATTGTAAAATGTAGTGATACTTAAATACCGATGAAGGATATGGGACAAAAGCATTCTTCGTAATGGGACCACAATCCTTAATATAGAACTGCCATTACCTGTCCTTTTGTTGTACTCTCCTTGTTCGGAAGGACTTCTTTTGAAATTACAAAAGACCGGATAGCAAGTTGGATTGTTTCCAAGTTCTTGAAAGGATAGATCATGTCCAGACAAGAAGTTTCCATCCATTCGACCACATGTCGAAAAAAGTTGCCACTTTGATTTTGCCAAGTTGAAAGAATCCATTCCATACAGAAAGAAAATGTAAATTCTTTCGGTAAGCCCACATAATCGGTACTTTCATTATACAGCACCATATCTATTTTGAAGATGATTGTCATTCTGAACGTTTTCCTGTCATAATATGGCTGAGTTGTCACGACATTTAAGAGGTCATAGTTTGTTCGATATGATTTTAACACTTTCTGAAGCAGAATTGCATTAAACCATCGAAAAGACAATATTCCGTTGTGTAATGTATCTGTCTTCCTGTATTGCGAACTTTGACATTATCACGGCATTGCAGCAACGGGACATTTCATTTAGCTTTGTTTTGTTGTCAACAATGTCTTGTAATGATCGTCTTGGGGGTGTTTACTTGCTCGAAATAATCTTGCTAAGTAAATGTCTGTGATTGCTTCCACCCACACAAGGTCACGTGACCGAGGGTGAGAACATACGCAGCATTTGCTGTTGCGGCTCCAGCGAACCATGTTGATTTCGGCGTACCATGGTTAATGTAACCGGACGTTTCGACCCATATTTCTGTGCAATGAACAGATTGCATAATTTCCCGTGGCTTTCAAATGTAGTTCAATTTCTTTCAGGAAGGGTAGACTAACCGTTGGCGGCTATGTTGCCATGATTATTTTAGCGACTCTAATAAGCTTATTCTTATCAAACCGTCAATATGTCTGTGGCATGACGGGATACTTGCATATCCGAAATAAGTCCATACCTTACAAATAGCATAAATTGTGGTTATAGAGACAAAAAGACACTATTGTTGCATGTGCTGTACTTTCGCTGTTTGGATAAACATTCAACTCCGCACAGCTCTCTATGTCTGGCGAGTCAATTTACTCTTGCTACCCATGATGTGACCATTCTTCTTTTCACGCTTTTCCTGGCTGTATTAAAATCACTCATTCATTGTGCATATATCAAGAGAAACTTAATTTGCCATTGACAGAGCTTTGGTATGTCCGAAATTTTGCAAATGCGATACGCGATGTGATATGTGTGATATGCAATATGTGTCGACGACGGTGAAGGGCATAAACATTCTTTAAAGTTTAATCACTGTTCGAGTTTTATCCGTGTTATCAGCTGAAGTGGATTCACCTTGTATAATCTGTCGTGATGCTGAGGTTTTTAGTTGACGGATGAGTAGTTGGTTCGACATGAACGCAAACATGGATTTTACAAGTCCGATATATGATTAAAACGTAATACCAATGAATATGTATTTATCGGCTTGTTTTCACTTCACACATGTTAACACGCATGCGTGAACACCTGGTGGAAAACAACGCAGGTATCAACAGATTAGTTCAAACAATCGTTGATATTGACGTAGGATATAGACCTTCCAAAGTCCGATACACGATATCATCGAGGCGTAACATACCGGTTGGGGCATTACTCAAGTTCTGTCCATTGATTGTAACGCTGACGCTATTTTAGCAGTTTCATGTTGCGAAATGCAAAAACTTCGACATGCCTCATGCCTGTCCGCAAATGAAAACATATTGCGTGTAAACTATTATTTGCAGACAGCTCTCACACCGGCAAAACGTGCAAATATTTACTATGAAACTTATTAGAGTTACTGCACCATTGCCTTGTGCTGGATCCGTAGGTTACCTGCTATCTCCGTAACGATTAGCATATCTCCAAATTGTCCAAGGTAGCGAGGAAAAAACATTTTCTCTTGCTTGCGACATTCTACAAATACCCTGCAAGAGCAATTATTGTTTGGTGTTTTTCTTCACAAAATGTGACGATTGCAAAATTCACGACCGAGTTTGATTTAAATTATTATCAACGAGGCTTGAATTTTTGCACAGTGGGGAAGTTATCTAAAGAAATATCCCAAATGCCTTTAACATCAGTTGTCAACTTACGTAACGGTATTAAAGGCATCCTTCATATCGTGTAGTAGTTGCTTTGTGTATTTGTTCGTTCGTCCAGGGTCGTCAGCCAATCATGGACGCCAAAACGCTACTTTGACAGTAAGATAAACATAATGATGATTTCTGTGATCACTTTGCGGCTCTCCCTAGCAACCACGCATGCGTCAAAGCACCCTTGATGTGTCGTGCTTTTGAGGATTGTTGTATGTATTGAGGTCGAATCTGGGATGATGTGTCGAATATAAACCTCGTGCTGAATGTGAGACCATTTTTAGAGGATACATTGTACACTTGGCGTATATTTGTGTATGTAAAGATACCCAAATTTGGCTCCTACGGACAAAACATCTACAAACCAGTATAAGGGAGCGTTCAGTTATAATGGCCGGAGTCGGGTCGGGGTGTCAGCTTAATATAATAAATTGGAAAACTGCAATGGGGAGGGTCATTCTTTTTTCAAGCAGCACAGTGGGGGTTCATTTAATTTTCAGAAATTTCCGACCTTTAAAAAAGCTTTCCGGGAAATAAAGGTGATTCTTTGTGTCTTTTCAGAGAAAGCTCATTTTGGGTTTCTTTTGTTTTCCGAAAAAGTGATCCTTGCGAGATCACAGCATCTCCAACTCATCAAAAATGCTGTATGGAAAGAGATTGCCTCCGCTAGTTTTTGAAATTCTAATAAAAATTCTTTATTCTCCTATGAGCTGTGATTTACATGTAAGGAAGCAAAGTTTTGCAAGAAGCAACCGGTGAAAACGGAGAGCACTATGAAACCGTGATCAAGGAGATTTTCGTAGAGCTGCTTCAAGAAATGCCACAAACAGATGAGACAAATGATGTACAATAACATGATATAATACTATGAATGTATCGAAGACAGTGGCATTTACAATTTATATTAATATTTGGTTTTGCGGAATATTTGCGGATAGTTATGTCCACAGGAAATGTGTTGAGTCCGCTACAGTAACGTTTGTTGTTCCGAACTTGCACCGTGTACCATACCTAACAATACGGAACGAATCAAGGATTTTGGAGCAGACTGAGCTTTGGAAACGCAGACACCTCTTATCAAGCCCAGTGAATGTTTCTCTTGATAAATATATTAAGATATCAAACTACTGATAAAGAAGGTGACATAAGGAGGTAAACACTTGCCCTGAATCCATCGGCTTCCTTTATTAACACGGCAGCTTATCCAGGAGTAAAAATCTTAAGGCGGCGTGAATATCAGTTACTAAGCAACCACCAATAGCGATTGGAGTTTCGTTTATCTAGGTAAGCACAGCATAAATAATGCCCTTCGACATATGGAATAGACGCGACATTACGGATGAAATATTAATATTTGTCTATAAATTGCACTCTATGTTTTCAATATAAGAATACACATCGCCCTTTGTATTCAAAGCAAATATAGAAAATAATGATTTATTCACTCAATGCACATACACAAAGGACCCAAATAGTCTCACGTGACCAAAACTAGTGTGCAGTCATCGTTTTACAGCAATGCGCACACGCTTAGGGAGTTGAGTGTACTTAGCTCTACTAGGTGTAATATTACAGTGTGATAGAGGGACCATGGTTCATTCAATTTTACAAGAACCTGGGTATCACAGTAGCGACACGAGACACAATCAATTTGACTGAACTAACGGCGATAAAAGAAAATATCATTAACAGTCCATATGTGTGACATAATGCATTTAAAGAATTAGTCAATGCACAAATCACTCTCTGCTACAGGTTGTATCTTGCCCCGGGACATAACCAGTATCCAAGAAAATACTGAAGCTTATGGTAACAAAAGTTTCGAAAAGGACATTCAATTTTCTCAATGAAGTGCCTCCCATCCAAGATTGACACGTCAAAATAAATAGCATTCTACGTTAAACATTGAGCTTTAGTGCATGGACTCTTGCCTTTACCAGTCTTAATAAAATGCTTCAAGTTGAGTGACTTTTTCCTCTACTGTCTTAATTTCACTTGATGCTCATAAATTAGAGATGTGCACGGGGGATGTGCACGGGGGATGTGCACGGGGGATGTGCACACTTGCGATTTAGAAATAACATGTGACATACGTGATATATTTAAAACTTAATCACAAGAGCGGCAACTTCATTGAATTTTGTAAAAATAGCTTTAGATTTTGGTTTCACTTGAAAAATGATGTCATTAAGCCGTCTAATTCTAGGTCTCTTTTTGTCGTCCTTGGAATATCAGATGGGAATATTGACACCAAGGAGGGTGAATGCCCTTACGCGCAGTAACATTGAAATCCTCGCTAGGCAACTGTGTCCACTTTTTGTTTTCACTAGTTCGGTTCGCTTTTGTTGGTTTGAGTCGCCGGGTGTACGAAAGAATGTGTAAGGACCTTCTTTAATTGACCAGGCGGTTTAAAAACTTGATGCACAAATAATATTGCCAGGTTATGGTGTAGGGAACATTTCGATAAAGAAAATAAAATCTTCGCGGACGAGCCTCTGGTCATCTGCAAACTTAAAAATGTGTATATCAATTAAAAAATACGAGTAAATGATTTCTGCCTGAGAACTCTGAACAATGGTGTGAATTTTGATTTGTAGAAGTGAATAGAAGAGGCGGGGAAATGAGACGGAGGGTGAATAAAGTAAAAGAAAAGAAAAAGTAAAAAGAAACACGATTGGAACTAATTTGGGATAATTGGATGATCATATTTTTCAAATTTCTCAAAAGTGTTCGGTTCTCGATAGCTGATCGTTGCAATATTGCAAATTACTCATAAAAACAAGTGTGTAGCGTAAAAAGAAAAGCAGATGAGCTTACATTTGCAGACTAAATCGTCATTAATTTACCATCCAATTATCCCAAATTCAATTCATTTTTTTATTCAATTCATTTTATTGCCTGTTTTAAAAATCTTTGACAAGTTCATTATTACAAAAACTGAAAATAGGCAAAAGGCAAATATGGATCCAGAAAAATAGCTATATGCTAATCGAGTCTGGTCCCATTCTCTTTAATATTTACATTACATATTCCACCATGTGGCGCTCAGTGAAGTGAATAGTATTAAACTTTCTCAACTAGTTTCGTAACAACCACTGTAATTAGTTCCAATCGTGCGAAGAATAGATGAGCTACTTTACAATGTAACATTCTGATCTGGAAAGGACAAAATGGTCCCTTTTGGGTTTTCATTGGTCAGTTTAGAACCATTGCAACCCGATGATCTGCGACAAAAATATAGAAAATTTTTAAGACACAAGCATCACTACAATGAAGATAAGTACGCTCTGTATCGGCTTCTCAAGGTACTGAATTTAGGGTCCATCACCTCCTTATCTCTGTCAGTCGTGTACACTTTCTCAAAGTATGTAACGTGGACATATAGATATGAAAACAGAGTAAATTGAACGAATAAACTTCAGCAGACACTGAGTTGCGTCAATGTTGAGGTCACATTGAAGCAATATACTCTGACACGGTATTGCATCGGGTGAACACGATGCGAAGTATATGAATATTCTGCATTGATAAGGAATCACTACAGTTTTAATACCAAAGCAAAGCTCATGAATATAATTAGCATAAATAAATACTAATCTACCTAGCATCTTGCACTAACGTTATGGCCCACGTATGGGCCAGCCAGGATCTGCTGCTAGGCTAAGCGGGTGTTAAACTGCTGCCGAAAAAAGCCAAGCGACTATCGGCCAGTCTGCTAAACGTGAAATTACAGCCACATGTGAGTGATTAATTCGGGTATCCTTGGAAACAGATTGAAGTTGATGAATTATCTTTTTTGTTTCCCTTGAAACTCTAGATTTTATGCCAAAGGCAGTAACACCCCCTACACTGAAATGCTTTTCGAAACTAGCAATGAATTGAACATGAATTATATAAGCTTGTTCAGGAACTAAAGCTCTATAAGAATGATTTACCGTATTGGCAAGGAAAGCACGTTGTTAATATATGTGAAAATATCTGTTATACGATCTTGAAAGTTCCAGAACAGTAACCCGCACAGCCTTGGCTTTTTGAGTTCAATGAACTCCCTAAAGCTTACGAAATCTCTAATGTATCACCAACGTTAAATGAATGTTGTCAACACGTGGCACAGCGTGAAATAGGCGGACTGCGTCTGAAAATTAGACGATCAACGCTCGACTATTTTGTTACATTTTTTCCGAGTGTGCTTCAACGAGCTCGTGAAGGAGGATTTTCACTCTGCATGTATACATGCACAGGGAAATCGTAATCGTATAGAGGGAAATCGTATACTATATTTACCCAATAAAAGCTTGCATAACCCATCATCCTCCCCTCTTCTGTTTATGCATAACCCCTATGAATCACGCTATCCCTGACAGGGTTCAGCGTTACACAACACACAGTTTATACATTACTTAACCCGACCCACCTTCACTGAACTGGTCATTTTGATGATAAAAATGAATCGCCGAATATTGCCGGTACCTTCGATTAATTCCTGCATTATGATGTACTGTTGTAGACATTGATATATGATGGTATTATCAAATCTGACGTCAGCAGCCCTTTTAGTGTCATTTACACTTACATTTACATGTAGGGGTGGAAAATGTATTATGGGACAATTGGACAACGACATTAATATTATCAAGAACAATAAGGTAATTATCGGTAAGGATGTTCTATTTTATTGCTTACATATGGGCGTTGTTATGTATTAAATGACTTGCAGAATTTTTGTTGCGGGTCCTGACATTGCACATATTGTAAGGTTATCTAAATGAACACGTGTTTACCTTCGAAGCAAACATGCAGTTTTGCAACATGTGAATACACATTTCTTAACCAATGCTCTTGACTTCCATCTGCCATCATAATATGGAAAGCAGGTTGGCGCTGTAAGGCTTACACACATTTTAGAAAGACTCTTTGTAACCCAGCTTACATTTTTCGCTGGAAAATATAAAGATACTGCATGTCGCAGAAGGAACTTTTAAATCTTATGTAATGAGTGAAAGCATTTTTTGAATCTCCTTTCATTTTTGTGCCTTTAAGATGGCCGATTAGCATTTATCAAACTTTAAGGCATCCTTCTCAATCCCCTGTTCTTGCATAAGTGAATGTGTGAACAGTTCGTTATCTGAACCCTTTGTAATTTTTTGTTCTCTTTGAAGGCGAATGACAACTTGGATTAGTTTCAAATTGCAGAATCACTATTTCCATGTATCCCCATATGCGGTTCAAAATATTTCAAAAGTATTTCCTCATGCAGTGAACAAAACGAAATAATAAAATCAATATTTGGCAAATTATATTCAGTTACTTTCCATCATTGATAGAATCCATGGTGACACTCCATAATTGATAGAACCCATAGTGATATTCCATCATTGATAGAACCCATGGTGATATTCCATCATCGATAGAACCCATGGTGACATTCCATCATTGATAGAACCCATGGTGACACTCCATAATTGATAGAACTCATGGTGATATTCCATCATTAATAGAACCCATGGTGATATTCCATCATCGATAGAACCCATGGTGACATTCCATCATTGATAGAATCCATGGTGACACTCCATAATTGATAGAACCCATAGTGATATTCCATCATTGATAGAACCCATGGTGATATTCCATCATCGATAGAACCCATGGTGACATTCCATCATTGATAGAACCCATGCTGACATTCCATCATTGATGGAACCCATGGTGACATTCCATCATTGATATAACCCATGGTCATATTCTCTCAAGTCACAAGACTTAATATGTGCATGGAGGTAGTCTCTGATACCTCCATGATATGTGTTAATATCGATTTACTCCGAGCAAGAAAGACTGGAGAGATTGGCGCAGTTGGTGGCGAGGAGAGCGTTGACATACTTGAATTTCAATCAACAGTAGCGATGAAAGGTTTAAAATTTTGATGGAAGTTACTGTTAGTTCTGTGACTGTGACAATATTTACTCGGTGAATTGAATGTCGGTTTCATTTTCCAGGGACCCAGACGTGCCACAGAACCCATAATCTTGCCCCGTTCCTTCTTTCTTCAAACAACTGCTTTTGCAAGAAACTAAAATATCCAATCTCGCATTCATATTCATGAATTTACATCCCGGGGAACATCAGTAGCATTTTCATTCCTGTGGCCAAGATATGACAGAATATTACACCTGACTCGTGAATTTGATGCTAAAATGATGTTCTTTGAGAAAGCCGCTGCAATGCAGGGCTAAAATTAGCGAGCTACCGTAAATCAAATCGGGGCCACATGGTAATATGGTGATAAATTCGTAGAAGTGTAGGGGTGAAAGTCCTTGCCAAGGTCACAAGCAAGTCGTTCCTCTTTAACGGAGTCAAACAAGGCACCTGGATATAAGAAACTGAAGGTCATCATAACTGATGCCTGGAGACGTCGCCCGATGACATTATTGATGATAGCGGAACCGAAACTACAGATTGTGGACAAATCGAAGCTTCCGTTGTTGTAGATTGAATTTCCCTCATATCTACTTACACTTCACACAGTCGGCATCTGATTAAAGCGTTACAGTATTTCAAGACATGGATACTTTCAATCCATTGTTATGGGTTTGCTGCTGCTTGTCTCGATACAGTGACATTTATTCATGGCGTTGTTTTTTTTTATTCTATTTCAAAAGAAAAACGTTCCCTTTATTAGTTTTGTTGCCTGTCAGTTTGCCTCTGTGAAGGACTTTTTACGTTCAGAGTGTACAACTACCATTGTCAAATGTTAGAGATTACCACCTTGTATGTATACAGTAAATCCCAATGAATGTTAAAACAATACTAAGGGATGGACCATTAGATCTCGGTGGGGAGTGCAAAAACAGAAAAAAATTGAAAGAAAAAAGTTAGAAAAAAATCTTCAGACTAGTTTGCAAAAAAATAATAAAATCAGAGCGCAAAAAATTGTATATCTGGCAGTTTACTTAGAAACAAATAAACACATCATGACTCACTTGTAAAATATTCACAACCTGATTGTGACCACCCCACCTACCAAGATCTAATGGTCCGTCCCTAAGCTTTCCTGCTCTCCTTGAAAACAAATTTTGCAATGTTTTGGAACTATAAGTATTTTACCACGTAGAATGTACAAACACACTCAGTTGCGTGTTTTGTTTGATTAGATTAGGGCGATCACAAACGGACAGTCGATAGTGTTAATTGGCAGTGTACATCAGGAGATGAACACAACCTTGGGGGAAATGGGAATATTTGTAGGATATAGATAACGAAACACTTTGTCATTGTGAGACATTTATACACCGGATATTCTGATTAACGTAATGGGGCGATATAGACCATGATGATGCCTAGTTTTCAGTTTTCCTCTTACTTTCTCAAGATTAGGGAATTTTATGATGGTATCTGAATTTTTCACTCTTTAATTTTTCCTTGAATTGAACGTTATGTTAATGAAGTAAGTTGAAGTAAAACTTTGCATAACACTGATTTATTGTACTCAGTGGAGTGTCGTCAGTTGTTAGTTCACCAGTTGAGTTTACATGCTCGGGTGGTGATTCCAATGCCAATTCTGCACAGTGCTGGAAGTCACATAATTCCTTCCACTGGAAATTTCCAATCGGGGTCAATAACCACTCAGAGAGAGGTCATTGTAATATGCAATACACAGACTCGCTAATGGATTTGTGAACTGACTCGTTGAGTGAATATAACACTGCCTCACTCTCACCCTTGATTGATTATCGTAATTTGCAGTGTAAAGTAGATGTTTTGCGCTGTGATGAGTCATTGCCCTGGAATAATGAAATTTACAATATAATTAACATTTTAGCAATCACGTGTACAGCAACGCGGTGAACGACTATTGGCAGATTTTTCGAGTTTGGAAGTTTATTTTATTTTACCCTCTCTTCAAGCGTTTGATTGTGGTGAATAGTTCAAGTCCGTGTAAAACTCAACATTGGAACGAGTGAATGTATTTTGCAGCTAAATGTACACTAATTGAAGAACCTTTCACTTTTTCAGGGAATGTTTTCATCACTGAATCTTTTGTTTACAAGAATATTTTAACAACCTGCTGCCGAGTGAAGTCATCTGACGCAGTGGGAGAGTTCAATCCCAACACGGTGTTAAATCCCAATCGGTGTATTCTTCTTCACAGTGTCTTCACTTGTGTCTGATTCTGTAATCTGGAATTGCAGCAGACTTCCACTTGGTTTGCAGCTTGATATCGACTACAGTTTGAATTCCTTCAAGGTCACCACAGGACAGACTTTTGATCATTTTACTGACTATGTTTGCACAGAAAAACATTTTCACCATTTCCAAAAGTGTATGCGGTGATGTTTTCAAAGAGATCCAAAGTGAATTCTGCTGACCTGTTTTCATTCTAACACTGGCTAAATATATGTCACACCGGAACTTAAGGCATGAAACGCGACACATGGCTTCAATTGCAGAGGGACAGAATTCATTATTAGTCATACCAAAAGTGTAAAATTGTTTATGAAATCAACAGTGTTAAAAGTATTAATATTGTTGATAAAACATACTGTTTCTGTCCTCATTGTTTACTTATATAAGCATCCACCTGCACTGAAATCCTGATTAAAGTTCAGAATTTATGCCAAATTCATGTGGTTTTACTACAGATCCTGGGAAATAGGGTCAAGCATTGCACAATAATGCGCGGTCATAGTACTGCTTTATAACTTGATAGTCTCTATAAACAGTAACATCATAAGCAATTTTTACACTTTTTATACTAATAATGTCTAATGCTCCCGTGGGTTGAACATAAATTACATCATTTTATTAAAACATCTCCGACTTCATATTTTAAGTAAGTGTAGAATGCATTCAGTTTCCAACTATCTTCAAACGAAAGTTTGGGCAATACTTCAATATTGACATCTGTTTGTAGGTCGCTGATCTGGTATTTAACCCAGTCCCTTGCGGCACCCGAGTCATGTTTTGACACGATCAAAGAAGAGATACACAGATACGACCTGTCTTTACGTTTGTAATTGTTTGCATTTTGGTTGGTAACCTACCAAATATATTAGCCTGGATTGTTCCATATCTCAGGCTTTGATATGTATCATCCGGTCATTTTCAGATTCGTAAGTGTCATAAAGTTCAACATCGGATAGCTTCCATCAACTGATTCGTTTCGCCACAATCCCTCCACAGGTACTGGAGGGGCAGTGTTTCAGTGTGCTCTTTTTGTGTATTGTGTGTAACATTCCGTGGAACCAAAATCAACATGCTTTTCGGAATGAAAAGACATTGCCTTCCGCTTTGAAGATTATATTTCTGCAAACCCTGTCACTCAACTTTCGGTCTTTCTTTTTTTTCATCTCTTGTTCAACAGCGGCTATTACCGACTGTAACCTAGTACATTCTGCATAAACTCACAACACTTTACCCATTTGAGCGTGTCTTTTGTAAAATTTTGACAGGAACGTATCAAGGTATCAAATTATTTGACTGATTGCCTGGGTTTGGTTTGGAGAGGGCGTTTCCGTACTTTCTTAAGTGAAATGTTGGCGTCTTCAAGAAATACTGGATGGGATCATGGGAGGTAGTAGCGAGATCGAGCTTCTACCTCCATGGTGACATACTGTCAGACTATGAACATTGCACGCATGCTGATCTTGAATTCCTATTTGAACTATACACCTTCACGTTTGACGAGCAAGTGTGCTGTTTTTGTAATCGATACATGCTAAACTTTCTTCGCTGTCCAAACCAAGACGTTTGAACCCATGACCGGATGGTGACCCAGCTTACCCAATGCTTAAGTAGTCGCCCATTTCAAGTATTTTGTTTATCTCATTGAAGTCTAAACTAAGAGATACGTTTACAAGTTTCGCACCATTCTCTCATTCAAGTCAGTACTGTATTCCTGAACTCAGAACCGCTTTGTCCCCAGTTTGTAATTTATAGAACTGTGTTCGCAAAACATATGATTTTTAATAGACACATCTATGCTACAATAAGGTACGGTATTGGTTTTAGCTTTAGTTGTGGATAAAATCATGATGAATTGTGCAAAGTACACCATGTGTATTTTAACTTGCCCAGCTCAGTCCTCTCTCATCGTTTTGCATTCCGTCAATGAGAACGAACGCCGTGGAAGGTTCTTCGAGTTTCCTTGAGAAACGACCACACCGCCATGGAAGGTTCTTCAAGTTCTCTTGAGAAACGACCATACATGCTTGGTCTTATCTAGCCTTATCGTCGTGTTATAGCTGTTAAATGGTAACGTAGAGATATAAAACTTCAATGATAACATTTCAATATGTAAACATGTTTGTGGCAACTTTATCAAAACAGGTTAAACTGTTCCACTTCTAAATGTAGAAGTGTCAATCGTTGTGCTAGGATAATGAAAAAATGTCCCTCGTGCGTTCATTGCATACTTAGAGAGTAAAACTTCGCTACAAAACATCCTTTATCGAGTTGAGACGTGTGTTTTGAACACACAACATACCAGCCAAGATGTCACGTGATTAAAATGTGCAAAGTAGAACATGTAATCAAAGTTAACCTTTAAATGAACTCAACGCCCCGAACAATAAAGTTTGAGCCTTTCATTTATTTTGAAAACTATTTTTAGCTTTGTCTTTTTTTAGGAAATTTGAATAGATAACTCTTGATAGACGGCATTGACTTGTGTGTGCCCCTGAAAAATCGACAGTATCAGAAATTTTATGAACATCAGTTTGATGATTCAACTCTAAAACGGTTCTTGCTCCCAGTACCGGTTTTTCAAATGTGTTTATAATCCCGTAAAACTGTAAATACAACTATAAGATATAAATATATATTTTTATTTACTTAGGTTAAGTTTCCTCCGATGCTTTTAGTATATTCAATATTTTGCTTCATCCTGTCTATGAAATGATGAAATACGCTGTTGGTTTTATGATTCGAGAAAAAAATCATGACGTCATGCACAGGCGCCCTCTATACTGTACTGGGTTGTCGTCATCGTTATCACATGTCCGTTTATCACGATATATTCAAGGTCATATCACAGGTACCTGGATATCATAATAGACTTATCGTGTGACAGCTTGGTCGCCTTGGGTCAAAATCGGTATTTTACAATCTTCAAAGTAAATGAAGCCTGGCATAAGACATGGTTTATACTGTGCAATAGATGTCGACGGGTATCATATTCAGCAGACAAGTGACTGTTCTGCACCAGTTCTTCATCTTGCATGTTTTTTCAAAAAGCTTCTGATTTGGATTTGCACACAGCTCCCTTCATACATCTGTTACAAGACTCTGATATAAAAAAACAAACAAGTAAAAATTTTTCCACGACTGCCGTTCGTTTTATTGTCTATAAGAGGGCTTTGTGAATAATTGTCTAAAATCTACATGTAAACATATCACTCGACTGGATTTACAGAACCCTCACCTAATTTTGCATGATGTAATTGAACTGTAAACAGAGCAATGACGAATGCCAAATTTGTTTGTTCATTGTAAGTTTAAAAAATAATTTGACGAAAGAATCTATTACAAAAAATTGCTGAAATGAAATGAAATAATCCGTGCTATGCTATTGCTGACAATCTGTTTGTACATGCACTGTACTTGAGCGCGGTACATACCAGTACAATTTACAATATCAGTATCAAGTATATGCATGGTAATATTTAACCATATTGCCGGTGGACAACTTGTGGGGTCAAAAACACGAGGTATAAAATCAATGTGCTCTAAATGGGTTTTCCTTTAAAAAAATGAAGCTTGTGGACAAGAGAATTGAAAACGAGAATGTTTTCAAGGTTTAACAGATACGACAGGAAGAGATTACGTCATTCAGGTACAGGTCAGGATCAATCAGTAATAGGCGAGTGCAGCGACATCATCAAGGTATACATATACCACGCAAGAGCAAGACGGCCAAACCCTCAAACGAGTACAATTTAGTTTTATGATATGATGAGTATTGAGAAGAGATGTGTCCAAAAGATAAGCAGATGCGATGTGTTATAGTTAGGGACCGCTGTCCGATTCATTCAGGACCTGACCCAGTAGTAACGCCCTCGCAGCGATGTAAATAAACAGGACCCGCTTGTTAAGATTTGAACTTTCAGTCAATAACAATAACAAACAAAATGAAAATATTGTCACAACATCTCTAAATAATCTGTGAAATGTCACACATTTCAAAGATGTTCTGCAACTACTTTGTGAGACGAAATAGAAAACTTATGATTTCTTTGACGTTTGGCCTTTCAAGGGTACATAGGAAATTGTATGCTCAGATGTGAAAGCTGTAGTAGTGACGCGCTATACTGTAGTTCAGGTTCATTTTAGGAGTTATGGATTAAGGCAAATGGTAGTTGATAGCGGATAATCTACAAGTTAAGTCATCGTCCCTGTACTAGCCCAGATTGTACTAGATGAGATTGGCAGGCCGACTGCAGTTTAAAGTATTTTGCTTTAACTTACTTAGCATGTTATTCAAGTGTAATCGCTCTAAATCTGCAGAGATGAAGTAAACACACTTCCCTAAGTCGGTCTGCCTATCTCATCTAACACATTCTGGCCTACCGGGATGACTACTGAACTTCTCCATTCAAAACTTCAGAAAATTTCCCTAAAAACTACAGCATTTGGTGGCAAAAAATTTTCACATCTGACCTGTATTTTTCTAATGTACTCATGCCTTTGCAAGATAAACTATATTGTCTGACTTTTTTCAGTCACTTTGGATCACCAAAGAGGTAAGACATAATGGCGGCAGAACATCTCCATGGTATCATTCACCTGTGTCCTTCGTCAGCTGGCGTTATCACCGAGTTCCGTTCACATTTAATTATTACCTTCATTCTGTCAGTGAAGTATATTTAAAATGGAAATCTGCAAATAGCGTAGTCTCTGTTTTATTGTCTGCCTCCCAATTCAATGCAGGAATAATACCTTCCGATGAAAGTATTAGTTTAAACACTTCGTAGAAATCATTGAAAGCGGGCACACATTACGTAACAGTTGAATAAATGTCATGTGACACGCGATTCATTGGAATGTTGGTCATGACAATGTCGCTATTTGCGTTACAATTCACTCGCACACAAGCTATTGAGTTTACTATGCAGAGGCCCCTAGGATATATGTTGTCCAATGCCGCTAATAATGCAAAATAAACACCCACAACTTTTCACTTGACCTCGGTGACTCCATGGATGTAAAAAATACATTTTTTACATCCATGGCGACTCCAAATTACGCCAGGTGTCTTGTTTCCTTCCAGTTCTCGTAGATGCTTTCTTCAGGTTCTTCAGAAAATATCGCAACCAGCAGTAGTTTATAAGGGCCAACGTTTGCAGCGTAGTAAACGCGTGATCACAATTAATCAACAAATCGAATCAACATTGAAACAACTATATTAGAATAGAGCAAACAGTAAAATATTGACTTAATCCCCTAGCTCGAAATCGAACTAATACTGAATGTGTTTACATGTGCAAACCGAGAGAAAAGCCCCAGGCAGTTGTGACAACCTCCCAAGCTTGACTGATCGAGAGAGACAAAGCGTTCTCACTGTCACCAAACACCTGCCTCAAGTCTGTGGACTGTTTTCACATGTTGCCTCCTGCTCGCACGACATTGCTTTACTGATGCGTATGATTTACAGTAACCTTTGAGATTTTTGCTGTTGTCAGCCAATTGAGGAATAATTAAAGTACACAGTTGCATCCAATTATTATAATATGATTTAAAATGACATTATGATATGACAAGAAATAAAATAATCGAACAAATTCTATATAGGTACATAGGTGATGGTTTTGATACTGAGTCATTGGTTCAATGTTTATCCTGCTGGGGAAAAAATTGATTGTTTCCAAAGCTTTGGATTTTTCAGTTTTTTATTACTCTGTTGTAAAAAGACTGAAAAGGCTACATTACAATTAGAATAGTTTCACAGAAAAATACAGATATGCACAATTACAATCTTCATTTGTATTGTGGATCGAATATTTACACTCGTTCAGGGCTAAGAAACCAAAACATCTCAAATGGCTGACAATACTAGTATGCAAGTGTACATCACAAAATCTAAAATCTTTTACGAGAGTTTTAAATTTTATCAATAACTTACGGAGAGTGTAAAATTAGGAAATTAAAAAAAAGATCAGACATTAAAGCAAATACCACGGCCTACTTAGACTATCAAAGCACTGGGAATCTACTTTGGACAACTTATAGCAAACTGAAACAAATAAATTAAACTACGGCAAAGCTTTAGAAGCGGAGACTGCATTGATTCATTAAAAAAGAGAAAACTTACAATATTTGGTAATTTACAATATTGAAATACCTATCAAAACTCCCCTATACAGCCTCAATTATTGAAATATCCAAAACAGCCACAGTGCAAATGAACACTGTTTTATAAAGAGGAGAAACATTCGATTTCAAGGGTGATGAAGGATTTTCGGTGGAAAAATTGGCAGCTGGTGGAAGGGGAAAAGTAATTTGATCCCATAATTGCGTCAAAAGAATAATATTGTTCCAATACAGAAGTAATAAATTTGACACCATATGCCTAAGTCAGCAAATATTGTTTGGGGCGCGCCGCCTACGGTCAAAACTCATTTCTCACAATATTATTGCAATGGCAGACCCTGGAAAACATATTTCAATGATGTTGTGATATGACACTATATATATACAATTGATATTTAATCAAAAGGCTATGTGACTTGCCCTGTAAATCGTGAAATATAAGCGTCCGCAAAGATTCAGTGTACAAGTTTTAAGGGAACTATATTATTATCTATATGCTGCTGTTGTAAAGTAATTGTATGTTGGGATGTTTATGAGTCACACTACACCCGCAAGATTTTTTCACATGGTTTCGAATTCCAGATGGTATAATGGCGATTTGCAAGTAGTTCAGAGGTCTCAGGAGACCAACACTTCCCAAATCAGTTTGTCTCTCATGAATTTTTTACAATGTAACTCTTGCACATAAAAACTGAAACAACATAAATATGGATTGTAAACTTCAGCTTATCTGCATACACAGAACAATTCCGGACTTGGCGATCGGTATAACTGTATTTTAGGCGTGCCAGTTCTTTCCTCCCAGTACTTCCGTGTCCTTGCCTTTATCTTATGTTACGTAAGTACGGTAAACTGTGGTAGATCACGATTAAAATACAAGGACAACCGGACATCGTGGTTACTGACAGTGGTACAACACAAAATGTCTGTCTGCTAGGGATGCCATTAAAAGTTTGACGCGATGACAGAAAATAGAAGGTTCACTTAAGCTTTGTGTTCGACCTTTTTACTGATTTCCAAAGGAGCGATGATTTAAAAGGAACTTCTTGGAGTTTAAATCTTGCATTGAGCTCCTAAATCAATTTATTCAATGGAGTTTAAAGAAACGAAAAGTATATGCCGCAATTAATTTCGGTGTCACCGTGATTAAAGTGTTTTTTTAAATTTTTTGTTTAACCACTTGAACTCGGCGCACTTATTGAACCACGTGAACAAATGTTTTGAAGGTGAGTTGACCTCGAGTAGAAAAGTAGTTATGTAACAAGATAAGTACATTCTTCACATGGTGATAATGATATGGCGTATATCAGCCAAACCCATGATGGTTTACAGTTGTGTGATGACTGATGAAAGACCGCGGGAATGTATTCTTGTTACCGGTAGTTTCATTGCACTCAATAGAATAGAAGAGGCGAAACGAAACAAAATGGTAAATTAATAAAATCGTTTGCGCATGCGTAACGAATATATTTTTTTTTTTGACGCTGTAGTGTTGTGACGTGGCTGACAGTGCATTACAAAAGGCAGATTTAATATTTGAACACTTTGCATTCTCTTCTACGAATGAATTCGCACTTTATCAGTCATCAATGCAGTCACGCAATTTGCACGCTTTTTTCTCCGACGAAGCTAAAGTAAAGTCTTTGAAACGTAACCACGAGTTAATGAGAATACATGCATAGTTCAAAGAGATGTTCGGGGTTGAAGTCGTGTTTTATTCCCTAGTGATTGCAACTACTTTTGGATCATAACAACATCTAGAATTAACTAATAATCGGTGCAACTAATATGGTATTCTGAAATTTTGAAGTGAGAAGGCGAGTTGAAACTTTGTAGGAGGAAGGACGATGGCTCTCTGCGGCTCTCGTAGTGCAACTATGGGATTCTGCTGATAAAGCAGTTGAAGTGTCTCACCGAAACACGTGTTCCTTCACGTGCTCTAGTAGGACACGTGTTTCGAGACAGTCTATTTATTTAATGAAACGAAACAAAATGGGAAGTGAACGAAACACGAACAACAATAAATGGAAATGTAGTTTGACCTGCCCTGTTATTCCACCCAGTCAGATACTGGGTTACTTTACGTAAGTATCATAGGCAACTGAATATGTTGCAATAAAATTACATTATTCCAGAGTCTTTCTATTGTCCTGATATTGACACATATTGAGGGACCGTCATTTGTCTGAGAGACTGACCATGTCATTTAAACTCCTTTGTCTGACGTCGAGACTCTTTGTCCGATGAAACCCTTGGAGATTCTAAGAGCATCGATTGTCGTCAGCTCGCATTCGGGCCGATTCATTTAATCTCTTACAAGGTCAAAAGAAAGACTATAGCTACAATCCTTACAGCCATTCCCAGGCACTTACATGTTGATTTAGCTTTCTGACAACATGAAAGACACCGGCTACGGTACAAGGTCTGATTCACCCTTGTAACTGTTATCTTTGCTTTCCTACCTTATTCAATCCCAAGCGTTTGATCATTAAGCAAATATTTCTGGGGAGGACGCCGATATTATTCATCAGGCTGTTGCTTGAACTAAAGTCACAACAAGAGGTCAATATCTTTAACACGATGAATAGATCATTAGCTTACTAAATGCAAATTATTATTCTTCCATCACCAAAAATTACAGGTTTATCGATTCAGCTTTCCAAATATCTGTGGAAGGTCATTGAGAACCATCGTGTGACAAATAAAACTAGTGACATATTTCATTTTTCCATGAATTACACCCCAAATTACGTCTACTTCACTTTGTATTTCTGATCACCATAAATTGACTTGACAATGTGGTAAACAATTACAATTTGTAATTGAATTTCGCAAATTTAGAAACAGAACATTCCAGAGGATAGTCAAGCGACTTCCCGCAAAATAACGTGATAGACGTATTCAGTCAACCTCCTTTACTTCTTCACTATATAAATTGTTTGTCAACAGCTTTCGCAAAGTAAAAAAATCGCATCACTTTTGTTTCTCTTTCAACTAATTTCAATCATTGTTCATTCGACAAATAAGTATTTTCAGCTAGTTTGTCGGTCTTCCATTGGAAATATTTATAATCAAGTCTGAGTGGGCGACTTGATAGAGCAAATACCCCAAGGATACTTCATAGAGGTAGCACTGCTTGGATCATATTTATCACCGGATTTAGCCTGAGGTGATGGAAGTATTATAATATGTCTGTGATGAAATCAGATTATCACAATAATCTTTGAAGTTGTGGATTTGACATGCATTTGAGGTACCGCCAACTGGCAAATTTCATCAATTTCGCAAAATCATAACAAAACATGTTTTGAGGGCTGATATACTGATTTTGCGTATTTTTGACCCTGATATTTTCCGGTACCCTCTGTCAAAAATTTTCTCCCCGTCCATTAAAAAATTGAAGTTTCTTTCCCGCTCACAGTAAATATTAACATTTTTTCCCCGCCCGTTGATTAGCTTTGAAATTTGCCCAACCGCTGAAAAACTGCGCAAGAACACCTTTATGCACGAAAACTAGCTTAGTTGGCGGCACCTGGCGTTTACGTTTTGGTTCAGACATGTTATCTCAAAGAATGTCATGTTCACATCTTTAAACTGTGTTGATTTCATTTTATAAGATGTAAATATTTGTACATTTACATATGTTTTGCGTGCCAACAAATGCCACATCATTGATCCCTCAGACCCCTCCCCGCAGAACATGAAGTGGTCCACTCTGACTGTCTTTCTGCCTATGGCATCGCGTCATCATTGCTTAGTTTGTTTTCTACAAGAAATATCAAATTAAGGGAAAACTGTATCCATTTACAGAGAAGTAAGATGGAGCTACCTTAATGCCATTTGAAAACCCGTCACTTGAACTCAAATAGATGGGATAGCATCAGATATTGATCTGTTTAAATTTCGTGAAGGAGCCTACGAGCAAGGCTGAGTTACGTCATCAGTGACGTCAATCGAATGAGCCGATTACTCTAATCGTTAGATTGGTACCTGACTGAACAAAACAAGTTAACCAAGGTTTAATAGGTCGGAGTTGACTCTTACACATTTTCTAGTCTTTGTTGAAATGAATTTCCTTTCGTCAAAGCATAAGAAATAATCAATATACTCTAGCTAAAATGCCTAATTTCAGCAGTTGGTTGCAATGTGTAATTTTAGTTTATCATATAGACACTAAGCATGTTTGTGTGATTGTTTTGTCATTCACATTCTAAAGTCTAATAAGTACAATCTTTATTTATTGGAAATGCTGTTACAGTTATTTCGTTTGCTCAAATACTATCAGTTATATCGTAACATACATGTACAGTTTAGGTGTTCCGGGTGTTGCACAATTATTGTAACACGTTACTGTCGCAAAAGTTAATAAGCTTTCATTTGACCTCACAAATGTACTCCGATAAACGTCAGACACAAAATCGAATCAGTAATGTTGCAGGAGACGGTTCCAGGTTTTGACAGGAATGTTCAGTATTTGTTGCTGAAGACATGTTTTCTTAACAAGAAAAAATATGGGGCAGAGAGAGAGAGAGAGAGAGAGAGAGAGAGAGAGAGAGAGAGAGAGAGAGTGTGTGCAACCCTTAGTGAGATTTTGGATTTTTACTGTAACTGTAAAAGTTATGTAAATTAAACAAGGTAAAGTGCAGAGGATTGGTTTGAAAAGTATAGCCACTGTGCATGAAAGATAAACAATATCAATGAAATAATCTCAATATAGCAATGCCACAAAATCATCGACATTGTATATTATCTTACCGAAAAAGTACAATGTATTCATCCATGAAGACAAATAACATTTGTGTTAAATAACATAGGATTGACCCGGTAACCTTAATTTCATCAAGAATAACTGAAATTCTTATATTCTAAATAATGTATTTCACATAAGAAGCGATACGATAACTGATAATTGTCTGTTTGTGACATTATTGTTAATGTCAATTTCTGCTATTACTAATCTATCACTCATCTTTTGATATCGATGTTGTGGTTGATATTACATTTTGTTGACAGTTGAAGATAAAATACACTTTTGCCACATTTCCTTTTATGAATTTATAGTCAAATAAGATGTGTTAAAGGATTTCACCTAGGCTTCAAGTATGATATTTTCCATCACATTAACTAAAAATTCTGCTCAATGCCTACTATAATTAAATCCTTTGTGGAATATGTTCCTATTTTAATCATTGACTAAGTTGCTTGCTATTCTTCATGAGTTCAAACTACTTATAGTTGATGGTGAGAAAGGCTCTTAATCCACTTTTGGCAATTTTGACCTTTGACTTAAGCTACTTTTAGCATCTTGAATTGAAGGGGTTTAATATTTTCGTCGATGACAACAAATTTTTTCGTCAATCTTCACATCTTTAAATGTAACTACATATACCCTGTCTATGACTTCCGTTGGTCTCTCGAAATAATGTTCCATAATTTTTTATTTGCTTCGTGAATTACCTTGCTCGGTAGACGATCAAATTATTTCAGGTACGTGTAACGACTTTTTGGTACAACAAGCACATTAGCAATTATTGCCCTGCTTTTAAAGGATAAATGTCTGGTATTCCAGATTTTAAGCTAACTTGGATATTTTTCCATCAATATTTACTAGTTATCTCCCTGTGTGTTGCAGTTTCCAAAGCTGATCGCCCACATTTGCAGCATTTTATTCGAAAAACCACTCCCCTAAAGCTAGTTGGTACGGATTTTCAAATTCCTAACCATGGGCCTTTTAATTTTATCTTGCTCCGTTTGTACCTGTTGCTTTTTCATATTTGTAAACATTTTCAAAGACTGTGTGATACTTTCCACAGTTATCAAGTACAAATTTGTGTCATGTGCATAACTGCTCTCTTCTTGTTTGTCTGGTAGAAAGAAGCATGCAATGCAATCATATTTTGGAAACGTTACGGCTGGCACTTCTGCTGCCACAATGAACAATAATGGTGATAGAGGGCTCCCTTTTCTCACACCTATATGACGTTGAATAAGGCGAGAGAGAAAGCTATTACACTTCACTTTACTTATTTACTTTACTTTATATCTTATATTTTTAAAGAGAACTGTTGTCCAACAAATGAAGTCATTACCTAAGTTGAATTAATCAAGGACTTGACGACGGAAATCTCCATTTAGTCTAGTCTGTTAAAACTTTCATTTGGTCTAGACTGATAACAATAAGAGGCCTATCCGGTATTTTTGTATAATCAATAATATATCTTGTGATGATCAAATATCTTGTCCTTGGATGTAATGACACAGCTCATGATTGCAGATTTTCCCGATTACACTCTGCAACCGCTCTAGCAAGAATTTTATGGTCAACGTTGAGGACTTATGTGTCGAATCGTTCAGATGTGCCTTATTTCCCTTGTATGAAGTAAAATAACGAATCCAAATTTCTGAGTTTTTGTTGATTTCCAATAAAATTTCAAAATGGTCTTAACTTCTTCAATATCGATTCCAGATTGAAGTGATGTCATCATATAGCACAGCTAGGCTCTTCTCTAACAGACTTTGTAGTTGTTTATTAATTCTGTTTCTCTGAATACTGTAATAATAGCAAATTCTTAGCGTTTTTCATTTCCTTTGTCCCGCCAGACCTAAATGTTTTCATAATGCGATTTTTGATTTTGTCAAAATATCCACAGATCCTTCATGCACGGGAAGACAACTGTTATTGAGATGTGGTAGTTGTGCACGGGCGCCATAAACTACGCCCTCTACCGAAAAAGTAATATAAAATAGTTCACATATATTATCTCAACTCATGTAACGTTCATGTCTTTGTTGCCTCAATATGATTTAAGTTAGACTATTGAGATTGCAACTCTCGTCGTACGTGTTGGGTTGAGCCGCTCAGATATGAAAAATGTATACATCTTCGTAGCTCCTACGGTATTTGCTTAATTCATCATCAGCACTGAACGTACGCAGATGACTTCACCATTTTTAAAGCTCTGTTCACCAGACGGAAATCTAAGTAGCCCGTAAAAGCTGTACAACATTTATATCAATAGACCGCCTCTAAATTATGCATGTATAGGAAATTGATGCTGCAAGAGCAAACTTATGATATATAAGGAATCTGTAAGTGGGCTCACAAAGCTACTTTATTGCATAATTACACAGTGGTCGTAAATTCAACCATTGATTAGGCGTATACATAATGTACCTTCAATGATAATAAATTCACAAAACATCATGTTTTGCTAATAAACCCCCTACATCTATGGACTATTAGTACAACTACAAGATGCCACTGGCTATGGTATAGTGACAATATCTGATACTGATGTGACTCAATGTTAAAGACTTAAGAGACAAGTTAAGGGTAACCGGCTACATGATATCGAACCAGAGTAATATAAAAAATAATCGATGTTAATCGAGCTTGATAAGATTTCGATTTTTACTGTAATTCTTCAGTTTTCATTCCAGTGATGTACAAGAGTAATCATAAATCATTCAAGATAATGTCCTTAGACAGTAAAGTACTTGAATTTTAATTGATGAGCAAAACGTTCCTTGAGTAACCCAATTGTACTGGCGCTTTGATCACAATTCCTCCTCCAAACATTGCACAGGTAATGATGACATCTCATATTGGTTTAATGCTACTTGAAACGTCATGCCCAAAGGTTTGATGCATGGTAATGTTCAAACCTAACTATGGTATCACTTGTCCTCATTACATGATTTCCGAAGCAGCAATATCAGTACTTGACATTTCAAGCACACAGAACATTTATTAAATCTTGTGATCATTTAGTGGGTATTAAGACTCTGTCAACAAACCCAAACCTTGATAATTTTCTTGAATTTCGCGTCTTTTCATCGTCAATGGTAGGCCTACTTGTGTAATGAGTCTAAAAGTTAGATTTCTATGACTGTGTCAAATAATAGATGAATGAAACGATAGACAACACACTATTCAGTGTTCAAGTAATAAAGACAAAATGAAATATGAACGAAGGCAAGACAAAATTACATAAAACATTCACCTGTAACAATTTATAACCAGTCACAACCTGATGGTCAAAAACGTACAAACGGTTATATAGTTTTCATCAAGTTCTCCAATATAACACAAATAGTGCAAAACTATAAATGAGGGATCTGATACTCTTTCAAGGTTGCACCGGTATTCTTACACAATCTACATGCTAGTGTGAAACATTTATCGATGAGATTAAATATCAAGATGTAAAATCAAAATATTTGAAATATATGTCTATCTTCATTTCTATGTTTTGCTTTACATTTCCTACATAGATAAAGCTAGTTTCCGCTTTGAAAATGGTCGTTATTTTTCTAGGTGAGGATGTCATATCTGTCTGCGAGTATCCATTAATTTGTGTTTTGAAATTCCTAAACGAAAAGAATTTCTACGAGACATCACGTATAAAGTCATGTATCTATAAAAATTGTCAATTCATCCACTACACTACTCATTTATATACTTTGAATTAGACTGACTCTCTCTCTCTCTCTCTCTCTCTCTCTCTCTCTCTCTCTCTCTCCCCAATAGTTTTGTGATTCATGTAATAATGAAACTTGATATTACTGAAGAACGTATTTGTAAATTCATTTTTTTCGATTGACGTGTGTTCCTTCATAACAGTGAATTTCATTCATGCCAATTATTGCAAGGATTTATAAATATTTAAATCTACCTTCATTGTTTGTTGATACTTTGAACACTGTATGAACTGAATTTTATGTTATAAAATAACGTATTTGTTACCTGAATATTCGGACATTGTAGTATTCGGCAACTTTTACAACTGAAAACAAAAATTATACACAGAAAATAACTACAGTTTTGCAAACTAAATACAGTGTACATAAAGACGCAACTTGACTTCACTTTTCTCTAGTTTCAGGTACTTTATCGCACTACACCGCTACCTTTCAGAGTTCATTGCTTCACGCAGTATTTGCACTAAAATATTCACTATATGTCCCTCTGCCATAACGGATGCGATTTCCAGTAGTCTGTAAACACGGTTTACATTTTCAACGGTTTCAGAATTTTGATAAATTAGGCCCAAATCAGTGGGTCTGGCGGGAAACCTGCAAGGAAAAAAGTACACAAACTTTAATATTTTTCTATAAATGTTGCATGCTTAGAAGAAGTACGTAAACTTTGTCTCGCAAATTGTTACATAATTTCTTTCCTAAATGATATAATGCAATTGCCATTTTCACATTTCAAATCATACATGTTAAAATACGCCACCAGGTGAAAATAAAAGAATCGTGTTATTGGCAATATTCACACAGTCAGACAAACATGAAATAAATGTGAAACACTACCTCCGTAAGAATCGTGTAATTCTTCGAATGGTTTATCTGATTTCGCCTTCAGAATGTCTTCATATTTCTTCCTCTTCTCTTCATTGTCTACAATCTGGTACAGTCTTACGAGATAATAGACACCCATCTGCCAACTTAAGAACTGTTCATAGTGAGGCAGAACGCGTTCTTTCATCTTCAGTGCTTGTTCCAGAAGATCTTCAACTGCTTTGTATTTACTGGTATCTTTATTCAGAAGATAGAATCTGGCCAGATCTGTCATTCCTGAAGAAAAAGGCATTAATCGGCACATGCCCCAACGTTGACATTGGGCTTCTATTTTACACATTTTAAGTAGAAAAGAAGTTCCCAAGTTCATCACTCCAGTTCTCATGTAAGTCTTCAAATGTTTATTTCACGGTCTATCAGCTAAGCAATGTTTAAGTAAAGCAGATGTATTTAAGAAGCTAAATTCCAGACTTCGATAACTGAAATTATGAATAATATCTTTACTTACCTATTGCCATGCTTACATGGTCGCCTAAATGATCCGACGCCCACAATTTATTTTTCATCTCTAAAGATTCTCGCAGCAATTTCTCGACTTTGTTTTTATCCGCAGGTTCTTTTCGGCTGAGGAAAAGTGCATATTCATGCATAGCTGAAATATAAGTGAACATAGTCTAAAGTTACGCTAAGCGTGATTTAGGCTGTGTAGTCACTGATCAATTTGAAAAGTAATACTGAAACAGTTATTGTTTATAAAAATTGAATGACAGAGGTGTCTGACATCTTTTAAAATATATATTAAACTGGTTTTAGTATCGGAAGGCTTTTGGTTGATCGAAATACTTACTTATAGCTCTCCATTTTTGATGATCTTTGTTTGATGGTGCCTTCTCCGTCAGACGTATTGCACCCAGCAATTTTTCCTCGATGGTTTTCAAAATATCGTCTTTAGGAACAGGTTTCTGGTAATTTCTCAGATACCCCTTTTCATGCGCTCTTGCTTGTGCGAAGTTAACTGTTCGTAAGAAACGCATTTGAAAGCATAAATACACCAAAGACGGCCTACGACATGGAAATACTTACAGCAAGATAGCTCAAGGAACTTAGATGTGTGACCAGGTTCTGTATCAAACTATTTCAGTAAGGCTCTTTTGAAGTACAGCTATGGATATAAACACTGGCGGAAATATATCAGACTGTTTAGAAAATGAAATTATGCGACACAGTCAATTGCGTGAGATTGATTTAGCAAGCTTTGCCATGGCAAGCTACAAAATAAATCCTATTAATTTTAGTCATGATGTTGTAAAAAGTTATTTACGTTTTGCCATGTACAGATTATCATCACAGTCTTCCTTATCACCGGTCTTGGCTTTTATCTTTGAGCTTTTCCTGTAATGATCTTCTGCTGTTTTCAGATGCTCAAATGCTTTTTCGTCGTCACGTTCTATCAGCACTTTCGCAAGTTGATAGTGAGCTCGGGAGTAAATAAATAAATAAATATATATACATATATATATATTTGTGTGTGTGTGTGTGTGTGTGTGTGTGTGTGTGTGTGTGTGTGTGTGTGTGTGTGTGTGTGTGGCTACTTCATGTACAAAGAAATGAAATCTGTTACTTAAGTTTCATGCATGCTGCAATCTTCAGACAGAAGTGAAAGGATTCCAAGCAATACTCTCATTTATATGTTTGGAATATACCGTTCTATTTGTAGGTGGTGTTAAAATTTGATAAATAATATTTGTTTTGGTGGCGACATTGTAAACCAACTCGGAGCGTTTGTTTAAAAGCCTAGATTTGTCAGCGTTGATAATGTGCAGCTTTTCTGATATACAAAGATTACATCGCTTGCTTATGTTAAGTAGCTCGTCCCTACCATTCAAGTTCCGTACATAATTTGACAGCTCAGTATTGTTCTTATAGTTCTCGTTACGGAATGAATGCATGTGGTTAATCATTTAAGAACAACAGACCGCCCGTGGTCAACACAGACAAAATCAGCACTCCTAAACAAACACAGAATTTCATTCGAAAATTCCTTCTCATAAACTCTTGAATGCACACGACAACCGCTCTATTTGCATATGCAACTGATCCTACCGTATATATACGTGGCAAATAGCCGCCAAGATCACTCCTGATGATTAAGATGATTGCCTAGTGCGTAAAACAGACTATAGAGTAACCACGACAAGTTCCACGCATAGCAATACCTTTGCCCTGAGGAAACGTATTGGCCACATTGCCTGAATTGGCATACTGACCCAGCAGATTTTCCCCCTTGTGCTGAACATAGCATTATAATGATTATGCATCGCATTGCTCGGTCGGCAATTTAGAATTATGACACTACTTTTCAATGTATTTTGACGTAGCTTCTCGTGCCCAGTCTTAGAGAAAATTTCACGAAAATGACAAGATGGTATAACTATGATGCAATTTTTTGCTGTTCATGCAAATAAATAACTCTCACTGCACTGTGTGTAATCATCTAATTATGCATTATTTTGCAGTAAGAAGATCGTTTAGGATCGGGTAACTACAAGAAGAAGCATATGATTGTACTTTAGTAATACATCTACTTACCATAACCCAGTCTACGGTTTCGAAATTTCTCATCCTCTCCTGTTGTCAAAATAGTTTCTGCTTCTACAGCTTTCACGTAAAGAGGAAGAGCCTCACTAGACAGCCGTTTGAAACGTTTGTAAAACAGCGCCACCGCATACAGAAGAGGGGTGGGATTTCCTACTTGTTTAGATTCCAGCAAATCTTTCCTCAAATTACGACATAATGATTTGGTGTGAACTGTTACTTCCTCCTCTACCTCTGGGAGGGGATGGTAGACACCTGTGAATTTACTGTAGATTTCTTTGTAACTTGGAAAGATGTTGATCAACAGAGATAGGGCACTGGAAATGGCGCGTTGCTCCGCGTCGACATCTTCTGAGAGTTCTGCTTTAACGGCTTTTCGGATTACTCTGTGAATAGTAAAGTTGGGGTTTTGAGGCTGGTGGCTCTCGTTCTCATCGTCATAGTTACCGTCAACCAGGCAGTATCTCCGCAGCCCTCCCAGTACTTCGTTGAAATTTCGACGGATTTGAATATGTTGCTTTTTAGGTTTGAATCTTTCTACCTTCTTCATCAAGTTAGTTTTCAGACAATTCAGACTGATGGACTCTGCTCCTCTGACAATAAGTCCTACTGATATTGTTGGTTCTAGGAAAACGCACATCTGCAGTAGCTCAATGGCAGCTTTCCCTTCCTCGGTTTTCTTTAATTGTCGGAAACTTAAACTCCAAGTGGCTAAGACTTGTTTTCGTTTGTACACCCATTTGTTGATATTTACGCCTTGTTCCCTTTCTTTCAGGAATCGCAAAATTTCATCATCTGCCATTCCAATACTTTGCAACTTCGCTTTTGTTAGTTCCAAGAATGCCGTTAGGGAGTTCTCGGTGGCCTCACTTAGCAGAGAGTGGTAGTTTTGTAAACCAATGATCCTCAACCAAGCTCTGAGTGGGTCGTCTTCACTTGTGGGAAACAGTTCTTTGTCAACGCAGTTTTGTGAAAACTGTTTATATTGAGAAAAAGACGTTGCATTTTCATTCATATATTTGGCGGCTGCAATGAGAGCGAGTGGCAAACCATCTAGGCCATCTGGACCAGTCAGCCACTCCAGCGCTTTATAATTTTCGGGATCCGTTTCCGACATCTTAGAGATCTGCCGACGAACACGGGGGATTGCTTCTTTACACGATTCTTTAGAGCGGCAATTAGCCACTAATAATACAATCGAATCCTCACGTTTCAGTGGTTTTATGTTAAAGACCATCTCAGGGTATAGGGAAGGTGGCGAAAATGATTTGTCACGGGATGTTATGATGATGTGACCTCCTTCAGGGAACGTAGGGAAATAATCAAAGACGTGTTCAGAATAATCGGCGTTATCTAATATCAATAGCCAATTTGATTGCTCTGTTAACCAATCATTGACTGCTCTTTTGATGACATCAGCTCGAAGATCTTTCTTTTCACCAAAAAGTTTCAGCTTCTCAGACTGTGGGCAAAACAAAAAATGTTTATTTAAATCCTATCATCTATACAGTTTCATGAGTCTTCCGGGTCTTCCATTCCGTTTTAAGATACAGGTTCTTGTTCTACTCCAAAAATCATATCGAAATGTCCACTTTTATATGTAAACAACGATATTGCAGTAAGATGAAAATCAGATATAGATACAGCACTGTACAGAGACTTGTCAGCTTTTTATGTATATGATCATTGATGCTCTCTTTGGCTCTTTGTCATTTAACAGATTGAAATTGTTTTTAGAAACGATACGTACCGGTACAGGTTAAAGATATAAATGACACATGACCCTTGCAATGTTTCTGCATTCATTATGGAAATAAAAAAAACGTGCTCAGAGCTCAATTGGGTTTAATAATTAAACTATAATATTTTCTAGTCTACCAAAACCTACAGGACAGTTAAAGTAAATATGTCCGTCATACGTATTTTGGGTTTTACAGCTTTCATAATTCAGTGGTATAAAGGTATTCATTGCCATTAACATCGGCACGTACTATCTGTTTGAAGACATAGTCCAGAGTGCTAGGAGAGCCAGCAGGAATCCATAACACACCACTGCTGTAGTATTCGTAGTACGAATGGACATACTGGACGGCGATTTCAGATTTTCCACAACCAGCTGGTCCATTGATAACCTGGTATGGATCATTAACATTTTATTTTAAAAGCCATGTTATTAGAAACGAACGGGAAGTGGTAAAAATGAAGAAGATTCGAATCATTCATATCAGTCTCATAAAGTTCAATGAAACCTTCATATGCTGCGTGGCTTTTACTTGTTTGGTTGAATTATTTCGGATCAGGGGAATATTCTTTCAGCTGAAAAGATTTTTTCGGGAACTGCTCATCAGATTAAATGTTTTAAATTTCTTTGTGCAGGTTCCTAGGGATAATACTAGTAAGATATAAAGTTGTGCAGATATAAGCCAAATTTTATTTTGGGCAGTTTTCACCAATGTCGGTCAAAAATGTGAAAAATCTTCTTTACAGATACAAGTTGTAGTATAGTGGAGTATTGGATCTCAAGCTTCACCGGAAATAGCCGATATTACATTTCACGAGACAGGCAGAAATGAGAATAATACAGAAACACAATGAACAAATATCGATATGGCTTAGGTTCAGAGACGATGTATTTCCGATTTCCATCGGAACACAATGAATTCATATCAAACATCAACAACATGCATCCTATCTACTTTCAAATTTTCGTTTGAGAGCTTCTCTAAGAAATCACATATTAAGACCTAATTATCTACGAAGGTCATCGGTTCAACAAAGAGAACATTCTCGACATCAAGATACACACAAAACCAACATATGCATTCCAGAGAGAAACCCATGCCATTCCGCAGCTACATTCAAAGGCCTGGTCAAAGGCGAAACATTACGATACATTAGAATATGCAACAACGAAACCGATTTTACACAGACCGTTACACAATTTAGTGAAAAATTATAAGACCTATAATACAAAAATGAATAGAACGCATTAAAAGAGAAACTGATCATAAAAGCAAAAAGGACAACTTGAACAAAAATTAAAAAATAATACCACCAACAATACTGTAGTCTTCATAACAACATATAGCCCATACATCAAAACAACAAAGATCAAGCAAGCCCTGACAGAAAACTGGATTGAACTTGAAAAAGGTGAAACACTAAAAAAACTGTTCGACAACGACCAATAATCGCGGACAGAAAGAACAGAAATATACGCGATACACTTATAAATGCCAGACTTCACAAAAGCTACAATAGCTCGAACTCAGATTCACATGAGCTTACACGAACACAACAAGACCAAACCATAGACATTCTAGCTTCCCTACTTGAACAACAAACGTAAGTGGAACAACATACTAACACATAAAGCAATCAACCAATCAACACGTCTCACCAGTCAAAAATGAATGTTAAGCGACTGATGAAGAAAACTCTGTTTTCGAGACATTGCGCCAAAGGATCGCAATGTCACATTAGTCTCTCCGCTCTAATGGGGATTAACATCAAGACACGTAGATTACGGGTGCGTCTCGCCATGGCTAATCGACATTTTACATAAAACAGCCAAACATGATATACACTTGCATTATACACAATATAATGCACAAAACGCAAACAACCAGGATGTGAACGATGTGTGGAGTTGCTATCCCTTTACTACCTCTGATGAACAGTTTCCGAAAGAATGAGTTTCGACAAGAGAAAAACCGGAAAACTGCCCTCTCCCTCAATACAAATACGCACATTTCATTCAATTTAAATAAATGTGGTTAAGCTTCTTTTTCAACAATTGGGTTATTGTTACAAATAGGGTTAAGTTTTGTTACGAATTGGGTTAGTGTTACAAATGGGCTTAAGGTTTGTTAAAAAATGGGTTAGTTTTACAAATAGGGTTGATTGTTACAAATATGGTGATACATCTCGAATGAGAACGGAAGTTACACGATGAAGATAAAAACGAGAATATGTTATATTGAGATAATCGTTGATTCAAGAGAGAAGAAAGACCAGTTTATACTAGTAACCAGAATGCTACAACGCTTGAAGGATCGAAGGGTTTCCTTCTTCTTTTAATGCTAATTTTCAATTTCTCAAATGAAGATAAAAAACCCTGAAGACCAAACGTGGATATGTTACATTCAAATAATAGCCATTGATTAAAGAGAAAGAATAGTCTACTAGTAACCCTTATGCTACAATACTTACATGAACAACACTTCTCCTCTGCGTTGGATCGCTATCGGCATCTTTAGGTTGATTCTTGTTGTATGATTCATACATCTGTCGAAGTTTACCTTCATGTCCAACGAAGAACGGATTTGGAGCTGTCATGTATTCTGCTAGCTCTATATGTAAAGATAGGTGCAGAAAATGGTCAGAGTCCACACTTTTACAGCCCACAGACACCTATGGCCTGCATTCCAGCATCCTTGTTGGTGTAAGTCTTTCAGTTTACGTTTTTGTTTTGTTACGGCCAACCATGCAGTACATTTGACTGAACTTCACATTAATCTCCGCTTAGTGAAAGACTTTGCACTTTCCCAATGCTAGGCAGCAAAAAAATATATGTTTTAGTAATTGCGAGAAATATACAATCTACGTCATTATATTATATGGAAAAACTCCAATCGCATTTATTCAGACTGATGCACTGATTCGTCTTTGTATTTTTACCAAAAAGGAGCGCATTCATTTCCAATTTGCTATCCAGGCTGACTAAAATTTATGATTCGAATGAGGAAATTAACGCTTAGAAGATATTGAACGACAATGCGTACAGCATATCGCTCTTACAACTTTCTCTCGTCTGACATATACCTGATGCAAGCTCCTTAATTCTATGAAGATGTCTTACCTGATTTAAGCTTCAAAGTTGACCTGTCAACTGTCTTTGTCGGAGATTGTAGAGCCAAGTGTTCGACGCCAGAGTTCTGTGGCAAGGCTCGTACTACAGAAAGTGAAAAACAAACTAATTGTGAATGTTTCTTTCCACGAAATGACTCATAGACAGCCTTGTCATTTCATGATATTAACTGACACTGTCATCTACATTATTACAAGAAATTAAAGTGCTTTGCTGAGTTGACATTCAATGAATTCAATGAAATTTGCTCCCTGTCCCGCTACTTTGCCATATGTCAAATACATTATATTATTGTACACGATATTAAACATTAAATACTATGTAAAACTCCATTGACTGCAACTTGCGTTGTATTTTGAATGATTTTCGTTCATTCTGTAAAACAAATTTACTTATATTAATCCCAGAATTATGTTGAGATCTTGTCAACATAGCAAGTATGTAAATAATGCCAAATGGTGTTGTTAACTTGTAACTGAAGTATGGTTTGGACTAGTATTCACTCAGCAACAAAAGACATCGCAGATTGAACACAATAGGTTGTGTTTAGAAAGCTTTTTCAGTCATTTTTATTTCAACATATTTTATGGAGAAGAATATTCAGTTAACGAAATGTTTGCAACTTCATTGAAAGTGTTATGATCACCATCATGAACAATGTTCACCACAGATTAATTCAAAAGGCCATTGAGTATATAAATATGTAATAAGTGGAAATAAAAATACTAGATTTCTTTGACTGCTGTCATCGAATCACCACCTTATATATCAAGTGCAATGGCCCTTTGTCAAGTCCTTTATACTATATGCCAAACTGAGAAAGCTCATTAGATACACAAATTATAAATTAGCTGATATAAAAATGCAATATATCTTTCACTTAGGCCTCTACAACATAATTGTCTCATCAATATACATAGCAAGTCATAAACTTTTTAGTGTCCTTCCAGTCTTATATCCCTATTGGGAAAGTTAGTTAACCATGCAAATTAGTAACATGCTATTGTAAAAATGCTGAACAACTTTCATTATTTCATCATTTTCTTCAATGTACATAGCAAGTTTCATCGAAGTCAATCGAGATATATTCCTAATTATAAAAGTTCGTTGAATAAGCAACTTAGCAATAAGATGTTTTACAAAACCAAAACTGACTGTTGGTATATTATATCATAATATCTGTAATATACATAGCAAATTTTGTCAACTATGGCCAAGTCAGTCCAGATATACACCTCTAATTAGGAAAGTTCGTTCAATACTCAAATTAGTAATTAGCTAAAACCAAAATGCTAAATGACTTCAATAATGTTATATCGTAGTGTCCTTAATGTACATAACACGTTTTTTTTGTCAACTTTCATTAAATCAATTCAGATATACATCTCCAATTGGGAAAGTTCTTTGAATATGCAAATTAGTAAATTAGATGTTCTAAAATATCTAAACCGACTTTTGGTCATTATAGTTTCTTCAATGTACAGAGAGCAAGTGAAGTAAAATGATTAAGGTCTTTCAGTAATGTTGCATCATAGTATCTTCCATGTACATAGTAAGTCTCGTCAACTTTTGTCATGCCAATCAAGATTATAATCCTAAATAGAAAAGTTCATTTAATTTGCAAATTAGGAATCGGCTGAAGTAATCATACGTAATGACTTTCAATAATGTTGTAACAAAGTATCTTCCATGTACATGCAATTCTCGTCCACTTTGGTAAAGTCAATCAAGATATATCGCCCTAATAAAGAAAGGTCATTAAACGTGCAAATTGGGAATTGGTGGAAGTAAAACTGCGTTATGACTTTCAGTAATCCTAAATCACAGTATTTCAAATATACATAACAAATTTCGTCAATTTTGTTTGACTGAATTCAGATATGTATCTCTAATTAGGAAAGTTCATCAAATATGCAAATTACCAATAACTTTCATGTCACACCTTTTTGTCCCTGTGTGATCAACATTTGTAGCAAATATCATCCAATTATGTTCAGCCGTTCTCATTCTATGTCTGTTTTTTATCAAATCATTAATTATATATAATAATATAGAAATGAGTATTAAATAGCTTGCGCAACCGGCATTCAAACTATTAAAGATCCTAACTATTAAATCGGCTCTTCGCGCTAGCTTTGGGTCCGAGTGAAAAGACAACAACAAACGATGAACCGCCTCTCACATTTCTTTGTACCGTTGAAAACTGAGTGCATAATATAGGGAATGACACACTAACGATATCAATTAGGTGTACCAGCCCAGCAGTAATTTCAAGAAAGTTCGATCATGTACATTTATTCTCTCTTTCCTGATCTACACAGAGCTCGTACCACATGCAAAAGAATTATAATATTGTCGCGGCAAAAGTTTTCTACCCAAGCCCTGCGCAATATCAAATGGTATACACCCAGGTAAAATTGATTTATGACAAGCCAATCAGCTTTAACGATCTATCAAAAATCGTCAAGCCTATTTTTCAGACCTCATATACCTGATACCACTTATGATTTATACTGGTCTAAAGGATATTGGGAATTTGTTGTTGTCGTATCTGAACAAAACAAGGCAGATGCTGAATTTCACAGGCTGTTTCGGTAGTACATCATGGAAATCTACTCTAGCACCAACCGTTGGCAAAGGTCAAACAATCAACAGTCCCCTGAAGGAACGCAAAACCAATTTTGTCGTCTGCCGTCGCTCTCAGGTCAGAAATATGGCATACAGGGGCGAGAAGAACTTCAACATAAGGTTTTAGTAACATCACTACGGTAAAAACAACATCTGTAAATAAGTCGGCTGCATAAAATCCGAAGTCAATTAGAGTCCAAGTGGATCGACCTTGACAATCAGTGTATTTGGAATTTTCATTAATATGTTGAACCAAGATTAAAACAGTACAGTTAGGTATTTTCATGGGCTTTCTAATTATTCATAAATATTGGTTGGAGACATTTGATTACCAGATTGACAACCTTGATGACACCTCTTGAAATGTGCTGAATGTGTGTGCACTTGCTATATATGCTAACGAAAACTGCAAGTTGCTGAGTTACCGATTGTTTTTATCAGAACTATAGATTATCCACTCTCTCTACTCGTAATTGCAGTGTAATTATGGCATGTTCTGTGTCTATTTCTGCAGAAGACTGCGTCCTTAAATGTCATTATATAAAATAGCTACCTATCACATGAACCTTGTCTTTTAAGTCATCTGAAACAAAAACATAGGTATACGACTAGCAATGAAATCTTTTTTCATTTAATCAATTTCATGATGGAAGGCAGATTTTGACTTAAAAAATCTCATGTTCGTCTAATAGGTTCAGTGCTCTTTGTTTAACACTTTCAAGAAACCTGTTTTGTTTTTAGCATTGAAATATTTGCCAAAACGTTATCACGGGGAAATGGCGGCCCCTTTGATTGAATCGTAGGCTCCCAAATGATTCATAGACCCACGATAACGTTTCTCCTGGATTTATGGGTAAATACAAAACCTTTGAAGATAACGTGGGTTTATAGAAACCTGTACGTTTTTATATACTTATATTGTGTTAACATTCCTTTGCTATTCTGGATAGAAATGTGTACTTGTATGTCTTTAAATGGCATGGCTTACCTAAAACAGCAACCTGGTTCGTTATTTCATCAACCTTGTCCTTTAGATCCTCTGAAACATAAACATAAATATTTAATTGTCACCGAGCCTCTGGAATAGAACACAATCAATAACTGTCGTTTAGTATCGTTATGAATATCAGTATATTTAGAATACTATGGGCGCGAAGTATTTCAATATACTGTATTAGATACATCTGTATGGTTACAACACCTTGGAAATGTACAGTGTGTAAGTATATGGAGTTTACTAGATTGCAAGAGGATCGACCTTGATGTTCAATATATTTGGTATCTTCATTGAAATGTTGAACCAAGATTAAAACAAAAGAATCTGGTATTGTAATAGGTTTTCCCATTATCCATCAATGGTGGATGGAGATATTTGAGAGTTACCTGCCTGTCAACTTTATTTGCACCTGTTGAAAACTGAGTGCATATCCATGCCTTGCTTACAACAAATGAAAGTAGATGAACCAGTGATTGTTTTATCAGAAATATGTCATCCACTCTCTCTATTCGCATAGGCAGCACCATAATTACATGTGCACGTGCCTATTTTGTTAATATTCATGTCACTTTTCTGGAGAGGACTGTTTCCTCAAAATTTCAATACATGAAACAGCTTACCTATCGCATCAACCTTGTTCTTTATGTCACCAATCTCGTTTTTTATGTCATCTGAAACAAAAATACAAGTATACAACCTACGCTGATATCTTGTTCATTTAGCCAGGTTGAGAATGGAATGCTGAAAACTGCAAGTTAATGAGCTCTGAGACTGTTCTTATCAGAACAAGCTTATCCACTTTTCCTCTCCCAAAAAAAGTGTAATTATGGCTTGTTCTATGTAAGTTTTCAATAGAGGACAGCATACTTAAATGTCATGACATGAAATAGCTTACCTATTGCCTCAACCTTGTTCCTTAAGCCATCTGAAACAAAAACATAGGTATACGACTAGCAATGAAATCTTTTTTCATTTAATCAGTTTTGTGATGGAGGGCAGATTTTGACTTAAAAATCTCATGTTTGTCTAATAGGTTCAATGCGCTTTGTTTAAAACTTTCAAGAAACCTGTTTTGTTTTTAGCATTGAAAAATGTGCCAAAATGTTATCACGGGGAAATGGCAGCACCTTTGATATCAATCAATAATATGAGGATATATACATTTTGAATCGTAGGCTCCTAAAGGATTCATAGACCCACGATAACGTTTCTCCTGGATTTATGGGTAAATACAAAACCTTTGTAGATAATGTGGGTTTATAGAAACCTGTACGTTTTTATATACTCATATTGTGTCAACATTCCTTTTACTATTCTGGATAGAAATGTGTACTTGTATGTCTTTAAATGGCATGGCTTACCTAAAACAGCAACCTGGTTCGTTATTTCATCAACCTTGTCCTTTAGATCCTCTGAAACATAAACATAAATATTTAATTGTCACCGAGCCTCTGGAATAGAACACAATCAATAACTGTCGTTTAGTATCGTTATGAATATCAGTATATTTAGAATACTATGGGCGCGAAGTATTTCAATATATTGTATTAGATACATCTGTATGGTTACAACACCTTGGAAATGTACAGTGTGTAAGTATATGGAGTTTACTAGATTGCAAGAGGATCGACCTTGATGTTCAATATATTTGGTATCTTAATTGAAATGTTGAACCAAGATTAAAACAAAAGAATCTGGTATTGTAATAGGCTTTCCCATTATCCATCAATGGTGGATGGAGATATTTGAGAGTTACCTGCCTGTCAACTTTATTTGCACCTGTTGAAAACTGAGTGCTTATCCATGCCTTGCTTACAACAAATGAAAGTAGATGAACCAGTGATTGTTTTATCAGAAATATATCATCCACTCTCTCTATTTGCAAAGGCAGCACCATAATTGCATGTGCACGTGCGTAATTGTTAATATTCATGTCACTTTTCTGGAGGACTGTTTCCTCAAAATTTCAATACATGAAACAGCTTACCTATCGCATCAACCTTGTTCTTTATGTCACCAATCTCGTTCTTTATGTCATCTGAAACAAAAATACAAGTATACAACCTACGCTGATATCTTGTTCATTTAGCCAGGTTGAGAATGGAATGCTGAAAACTACAAGTTAATGAGCTCTGAGATTGTTCTTATCAGAACAAGCTTATCTACTCTTTCCTCTCACAAGGAAAGTGTAATTATGGCTTGTTCTATGTAACTTTTCAATAGTGGACTGCATCCTTAAATATCATTACATGAAAAAGCTTACCTATTGCCTCAACCTTGTTCCTTAAGGCATCTGAAACAAAATAGAGGTATATGAATACCAGTGAAGTCTTGTTCATGAAATCAAGATGATGATGGAGGGCAGATTTTTGACCTAAACACCTCATATTCGTGTTTGTCCAATAGTTTCATTGCCCTGTGTTTAAAACTTTGAAGAAACCAGTTTACTTTACGTGAACATTGAAGTATTTGCCAAAAAATTAACAAATGGCGGATGGGGAAATGGCGGCCCCTTTGATTTCAAACATTTAATATGAGGATATATACATTTTGAATTGTAGACTCCCGAGGGAATCATAGACCCTCGAGAACGTTTCTCCTCGATTTATGGGTAAATGCAAAAGCTTTGAAGATAATATTGGTTTATAGAAACCTCTAAGTTTTTATATACTTATATTTTGTTAACATTCCTTTTACTCTCCTGGATAGAAATGTTTACTTGCATGTTGTTACATGGCATATCTTACCTATAGCAGCAACCTGGTTCTTTATTTCATCAACCTTGCTCTTTAGGTCCTCTGAAAGGCAAACATAAGTATTTAATTATCACCGAGCCTCTGCAATAGAACACAATAATGACAGTCATTCAATATCGTCATGAATATAATTGGCTGTATATAGTTTATTAGAGTGCAAGAAGATCGACCTTGATATCTAGTTTATTTTGTATATTATTGATATGTTGAACCAAGATTAAAGCAACTGCGTTAGGTATTTTCATAGGCTTCAAATTATTCATCAATATTGCTTGACATTTGAGAGTGACCTGCAGGTCAACCTTATTTACACCTGTTTGGAAGTGTGTGTATATCTATGTCTTGCGTACGACACATAGGTTGCAGAGCCGGCGCTCTTTCTTCTCTCAGAGGGAGTATAATTATTGTGTTTACATTGATGTCACTTCTCTGAAGAAGACAGTAACATGAAAATGTCATTACATGAAACAGCTTACCCATCGCATCGAACTTGTTCCGTATGTCATCTACCTTGTTCTTTATCACATTTGAAATAAAAATATATTCATACAGTATACACCCGTGGCCACTGTAGTGTTGATCAAGGCTACTTGATACAGACAGAAATTATTCATACAGTATACACCCGTGGCCACTGTAGTGTTGATCAAGGCTACTTGATACAGACAGAAATTCTGCTTGTATAAGGACAACACAGGCCCTGCCAAGGGTTGTATATGAGAGCTAACGATTGGCACCCCGTGTTAAAAATTGAGACGCAAGATACCACTTCCATTTATGAAAGCCTCGACTCGATAATTAGTTTATCGAGGCAACACACTTTAATGTGCTTACTGTTATAGCATCAAGTAAACTTGTATGTCCCATGCAGACAGTGTGTCTGGGGAAATTGAAATAAACAAGACTTGTACATGGACCAGTGCATGGTAATGTTACATTGTATCTCAATCTTGAACACAGGGTGCCAATCGTAAACTCTCACTTGCAACCCCAGACAGAGCTAGTTTTACCTTTGTACAAGCAGAATTTGTGTCTGTATCAAGTGGGCTTGATGAAAACTAAAGTGGCCACGGGTGTAAGTATACAACTACTTCTGAAGTCTTGTTCATTTAGCCAGGCTGAGAATGGAAGGCAGATGTTCGACTTCAAAGTTTTGTTTTGGTCGTGTTCTTGTAACAGTTACAGTAGCATAAGTTTTAAAGTTTTAGAGAACCCCATATCGTTTTACAGTCAATATTGAAATACTTACCAAAATGTTCACAGGGGGAAATGACAGGCCCTGTTATTTTTGAAAACTTAATTTAAAGTAGTGTGTGTCTTAAATCAAAATGGGAAATTAGATGATTGGGGTTACTGGACACATAAAGTTTTACCCTCTTTTCGCGCTTTGTGTAACTAACGAGGTCGTTATTGTGGACAAAAGCACGCAATTTTTATTGTTGAAACCACATCACTAATATCGTGGCAACCTTTCTTGTTTCCTAATGCTACTGGCGGTTCCATTATAACTTATATATATATTATATATCAACTTACCATTTTGTCGTTTGATTGCCATATACGCAACAGTACCTACGCCCAGACCAATGGCTACAATCGTTGGTGTTGCCACTTTGGAAACATCCATAACTGTATTTACATGTAAAACGGAAACACAGCTAAAATACAATTGTTACAGTACTAATCATTCTTCGCTTATCAGTAATGTCTATATATGTATTTTTACTGACTTAAAAGGTTTCAAATAAAGGAAATGCTAAATTTGAAAATTGTGTAGGTCTTCGTGTCATTTGAAACCTATCTGAAACATTTGAAACGGAAAAGTCGATGTGCCAAACATCCCCCCTGGCAGTGAGAATGACCGTATACGTTTGTTTGTCCTGAACAAACTGACTGCCTCTATTAGTTTCTAATTACTGGTAGCTCTGGATCGTCTTTTGTTGTCATTATAGTCATTGTTGATGCTGATGTTTCTTTTCCTTTATAATAATTGACTCATGCAAGATCAATGTTGAAATATTGTGGCTGTGTTTGATGTTTCTATCGAAGCACAGCTTCTGAATGTCATGACATAATGTAGCAGGGTTCTCCATCAAGCCCAATAAAGGTTGTTTCCTCTTATATCTTAACGTTTACTGCAAGAAACATAGAGGACGTGTCACTAACATTTTCTTTAAATTTTCGTGAGTAAAACGAATTATTGCACGCTTGCAAATGGTCTACCAGGTCTAAACCTATCGCCATGCAGCTCCTTGGTGACACCAAATTCCTACGTTCACTGAACTTTGATGACACCTTTGCCTTAACGGGTCAACTAGCAATAAGTCATTCCAGTTCTATCAAATGGACGAACCTTTACATAATGCATATTTAAGTTATCTCATTATTAGAATACAATGATCGGTGACGTTGATACTCAGAGATGTCTAAATCTGCAAGATTGATTGCTTTTCAGGAGGACTATTGACGCCACTTCGTTAACGATTGATATTTAAACACTCTTTACGTGATGCAGTGTGCGAGTTGAAAAGACACTCCATCACGACACCTGCCATACTATCAATTCTACACATATGGCTAAATATTATTCGAAAATATCAATTGAATGTGTTTAAGGATTAGCAAACTTCAAAAATTTTGAATTCAAGACATTTTAACAACTACAGTGAAGCAATAAACACCTTCAATAGACGACGTTGCCCTGGGTGAAGCCCACTTTTAAACTGCAAAGTAAACAGCGAATGGCTTGACCCATGCATTAATGAGGCCATCAACAGACGAGAAATTTCTAATTCTCCCAGTGGTTTCGAGGACATACTTACAGAAACACACCGTCGTTACTGTTAACACCAAGCACGATGAAGGAATCTATATTCAACTTTTGGATGAATGGTAATTTCAGAAGTCGGCGACTGCAGAGACAGGAAGGCTTTTTGAAACGTGGTGCGTGGTAGGGACAAATGGATGTTTACAGTTATGCGCCACCCATTTCCTCAGGTTCTTGACGAATGAGCAGGAACATATGTTATCTCACTTACCTGCCGCTGTTTGATGTTCAATGCTTGTAAGACCAAATGAACGCTTCTACGCAATTGCTCAATACATCTGCAGTATAAGAGCCTTTACTTATGAAACATCAGTGAGATTGGCAGTGAATTTCTCACGGTCGTTTGCTTCGTCTGATGAGCACGACATACGCCTACACTACAAGAGCAGGCGCGCTCGTCGCCAGGTCAACAATCACGTGACATTGAAAGCAGAGTAATATCTGATACAAATGCAATCATTTTATTTCTGAATACTTTCCACTTTGTAATAACAAAAATGTTTGGCGGTTCGCCTTCTCGAGCGGGTGTTTTTTTTCTTTTGCGTTTTTCAGACAACCAAATCGGCGTATCGCCACAAAACTGATGCGTCGGAAAAGACGCATCAACATAATAAAGAACCATTGGAACTCAATGACATTTGTTTCTGTCCTCCTACTCCTCATTCAGTTCCTTGTTTTGCTTTCATGATCATTGGTATCATAATCGTCGTCGTTTTCACTATTGTAGTCATCACCATCCTTATTATGATCAGCGATGGCAGCAGTATCATTGTCACAACCTCGTTAACACAAACAAAACTAACAATGATTTCACCACCAACATCATTAAGATTAATATTGATGCCATATCCAATTAGATTATCAATGTACTTTAGACAGACGCGAGAATGTAGGCAAGAACTGACAAAGCTATCTCTGTCATGGATCATCCGTATATAGTTAAAATATCAACTGAAGACAATTGGACTTTTCAGGGGAGGAGGCTGTAGTCCGGCTACAGTGGATAAAACCAATCGCTTCGTTAATATCTTGAGCGGCCTTGCTTTCTTGAATTAAGCCATAATTTTAACTGGAGATACATGACCTGAAAGGCATAAGGAAAACACATGAAACGCAGTCAAAATATGTAGAATCGTGAATTTCAGTGTGTTTACAATCGCAGTACCATTGCTGTCAAAATAACAAAATTAGTCTTAATGTTTCATTTACTTCTGGAAATTGCAATCTGAAGCTCGAGAAAAATCGCTTGCGGTCACACCTTCATACCCTTAACATCAAATCATTCCACCCTTCAGCTGAGTGACATATTTCGGGCAGTCAACAAAGATGAAATATGACATTTGGACAGTCGAACTGGAACTTGTTTGGGGTAGTGGTAGCAGGATTCTGAATTCCCTCATTTATGCTTCTCCGTACTGCACAAAAGACTGACTTTCGTTCACTTTCACTTTCGTTTATTTACGCTACATCTAAAAATAGCTGCTGTTAGTGTTTAAAATGAAAATTTGTAGAATCGAAAGGTCAGCGTTCGGTCAGGTCTGGGGCTCTGACCCTCCGCGGTCTCGTAAGGTTATCTGTGAGAGGTCAATTTCGTCAGTATCAACAGGTCTGTTTCTTTACACAACTGATGTGTTATCTTGTTTTTACTTATGCACTGACGGCGGCCCATACGCTATTTCGCTCCCTGGCCTCGAAAGTGAAAGACTTCAATTTTCGTTGGAACTTTCCTGATATGAAACATTCAATCATCCACTCACTAAATCAATAATAAAAATTACGGGTCACCGTGCAAAATTTGGTACTATAAAAAGAAACATATAATACAATATTTTACTAAATATTTACTGTTATTTGATATTCAAAATGGCCGTCACACCCGTTTTAACTCCATGGGTAAAATAAAAATTTCAATTTTCGGAAAACTGCCACCATGAAAACTTTTTGAGTCTATGAGCATCAAAATTAGCTGCCAAAAGTGGTAGACGAGAAACATATCAATACAAGTTTGAGAGTCTGAACATCTGTACCAGAGGCGCGTTCTACATTGAACAAGGCAAGTGACCAATCTCTCAGTCTGCTCAAGTGGTTAAAGTTTTTGCAACTACCTCCATTGTACATAAGAACCAAGTCTGGTATTTTGTCGTGATACATTGGAAGTTTGGCGTCTTTTATATGCTTCTCTATCTCGTCAGACAGGAGAGGTGTCAGGGATCGCAAATGTTTACAAATATTTATTGACATTGATTTATAGATGCCGAAATGGCACTATCAATGGTTACCAGCCTGGCCATTAAGCAATAAACTACACTAAGCGACGATATACCACGAGACTTTGACCAGTTCACGACATATGAACACAAGCTGCAGCGAGTGCATATATGAAGTGTAGTGATCATAATAGAGTGGTATAGCCGTTGCTGAGGTGGTTTATTGTCAATTATCATAATATTAACTTGAAATTCTGGCGTGCAACGTCAAAAAGGGAATATTTGTCCAGCTGAGAGCTCGTGCCTGATCCAACTGTGCTATATTGCGAATATATCACGATTATTTCACGTTGCGACCAATCAGATCGCAGAATTTGCGCTATCAATATGCCTGTATGATATATTATATCATACCAGTATATTGACGGCGCAAATACAGCCATCTGATTGGTCGAGACGCGAAAAGAACCGTGGCATATTCGCGATATACTACAGGCTGGCATGCGCGCGAGCTCTCGGCTTGAGCAAAATCCGTTTTGACGTTCCAGGCCAGAATTTCAATATACTGTTATGATATAATAGCAATAAATCACACCCAGCAACGGTATACCACTCGAGCAATCGCTCGTGCATATATGTCGTAAATTGGTCAAAATCTCGTGGTATACCATCGCTAGGTGTGCTTTATTGCTTAAATAGTAATTAGAATTCAGGTTGCTATGCACACTACAGGGGCCTTAGTTCATTGGAATCTCCCAATCTAATAATGAGCTCCCCTGTTAGTCACACGAGGCGTTACACAATATCTTACCAAAGATGTGGAAGGCTGCTTGTGAATCCAGAGCATTCAAGTCAGATGCAGAGCTAGATTACTTGGGTTTTAAGTTCGAATAGATGAACGTGAAATATTAATGTAACATACAGAAGACAATAAATACAAAAAATGTAAACCTGAATGACAGTGATAGCGACTATTACAACTATCCCTTCATCGATTTTACATCAAACTTTAATCAACAGTATCTATAAATAAAAATTCCTTCGAAATTGTTGTTTGTGGAGTTTTCATAGTACTATTTACACTGTCGAGATCATACAATATACGTCTTCTATCGTCCATACAAAGTATGGTCTTATATAAAACTGATCTCTCATATCAGTAACATCTTCTAAGAGACTATTTTCTAATGCAGATACCGAACAAGGTCATTGAATACGAACAGAAGTATTTCTAGGGAAAATGTACGAGTTAAAATTTTCCGGACTACTCATCCGTATAGATATATAAAAACACGATGAAACTAAAATTAACGAAAAGGTACGGCACTCAAAACATAGCAGGATGTTCTGCTCTTACCGGTTTACCCCTAAATTCACGAATAGCAAACACATATTTAAGTCTCAACAATAGGTTAATTAAATACATGTATATATTGTGATCACATCTCATTTTCATCTGTTCTCTCAACAGATACATTGATAGGTCCTCTGAATGTAAATATACTCTCCAAACTAAAAAAAAACCTATATAAATATACCACTCCGACTATAATACAATGATATAATAATACAGTATTGTTTATAGATGATATTATCGTTTTGATTTTAGAGTAAAATAAAGGTCTTTAGTGAGTTTTGAAACCATGCGCAGAATTTGTTTCTTTCCTCCAGTGGATTGGCTTGATTGGTATGTAAATGCTACACTGTTATTGACTCTGGTCATCATACTCAGTATGTCTAAGGTGTTGCTATGGCGACTAAAGACGTCACACAGTGCTTGTATGAACCAGGATCCATTGTTGCGTGTCTATGGGACGGAAAGTTTTGTTTCATTTAATGTAAAAACTATACAGAAGTATCATTTTTACCATTGCCACTGGTGTTTGCTTTAAACTTGTTGAAAAACTACTCTTCTATACGCATGTCAGTCACTTTTGTCAATGTGCGTAATACAGCGAAACTCATATGCAATCTCCATATCGTGAAGTCTTCCTTTTGATAACATTACGTTTTACACTATTTTCTGGTCGCTTGTGAAAAATGCTGTGTTTCAATCATTATTCAACGTTTTCCAAGGTATTGGAGAATGCAAGAGAGGTTAACATGAAACGATTAAGCTTATATGTGTGTTTTGAACTCGATCCCACAAAACTGTTTAGATTGCCATTCATCTAGAATGTCATTCATGTGCGACCTTCTATCGACAAAACAAAATCTTAATAAGTCTCTGTAACATTTAGATGAACTTGTCCCCGAGGTTATCGTTCGCCCGGTGAAAGCGATGAATTCGTTTCTTCGCTTCGATAAAGTTTGTATGTGCGATGTGTGATAGTGAGCATGCGTGCGTGAGTGCTTCACGAACTCTACAACGTGTGGAGCGGTCTCAGTCAGAAAAATGTAACAACTTAGCCGGCTATTGAACCACTCTTTTTGGGAGTGGAGATTTAGCCGAGCGGTTCTATCTGTGGCCTCTCCGCTAGGCGACTGATGCCGTATGTTGTGGGTTCGAACCCGATTGAAAAAACTAGCCGTATTGTGATAATAATTGGGTAATTATTTTCAGTTGTTTCTGCACCTGTTGACTGACACCATCAAGTTACCAGTCACACGTTGTTTCATGTTCTGTCAAACTCTGAAACATCGATTCAAATGGAAACCTGGACACTTTAGAACGTTGCCAGTATCGTTCTTACCTTATTCCAGGTTGGAATTCGTTTATTTGTTTCTGAGCTACCTTGCTGCCTTTGGAAATATACTTTGTGTTCTGATTCTGAGTTCACTTCATACCGATAAATATTGTCCAGAACATGGTTGTTCAGTTTACAATATCTAATAACTGCGCAAAGCAATAAAAATTGCTACTAAAAGTCTCATAATCATGAAGATCTCTGCCTGGCACCAATTCAAACTAAAAATGTAACAATAGATGACTGTTGGGGAATTCCACATTCTCTGCGACTTTATCATTGCAAGTTTCAATCGCGTTTTCTCAAGCTAAACCAACACAACGATTCTTCGACCAAAACGTCGGTCTTTACCGATCGAGGTTAACCAGTTTGGAAATTGACGTTGTCGGCATGTCCTATTGCAGGTTGGTAGGACCATGGATTTACCTCCATGGCAAGACGCATTATTCGCCCATACTATTTGACCTCAGCCTGAGACAACCCATGTGAGATTCGACAACAGCTGATAGTAGCTCTCACACACAACTCTAGTAGCCAGTGTACATGTTCTCCCGCGTTATCCGGTTCAAGAACCGTTCCATCGCAAGTGGCAAGAATGGAATACAATATGTGAAGTATAGTGAAAGTAAATTTACTACAATTTCTGTGTGTACAAACCATAGACCGGCCTTAACAAAGCTTCCTCTTGTTGGCTATACCCCACTTTAGTTTCGCCAAATACATAGCGGTAACAGACTCAGGTGTTGTGAGTTGGGCCTTTCCGGTGCACCAGTTCAATGTGGGTGGAAAGACTGCCACTGTAGTGCGATGAAATGATCATTTACCACTACAGCTACTGCATTACAGGTTTTATAGACTTGTACACCTGTCAAAAATGTTTACAAGAGTTTTAAGCATTCATGCCACAGCGTCATCATAACAACACACGCCTGTTTATCTTTTGTCAACGACGATATGGGGAAATACTCCTCTCCAACGCCGTCACACATGTGAACAAGAAATACAAATTACGTTCACAGCTAGATAGAGCAAAATAATGCGTATAACCAATTTCTGCAAGCGATATGGAACGAAGTGAATTTTAAATGTGACCTTTGAATCGTCTAAATGTCTGTCATGTTTTCCACTGTAGTTTTTCTTCGTTCATGTACAGAGCGAAAAACAAAATTTGTGGTATTTCAAGAAGTAAAGCAGCGAAACAGGGATGAAGTTTGATTGTTAACATTGACGAAGGTGGCAGCAATACGCCCATTTCTATCAGTATCACTGATCCCAATCTCAAACTTTTTTCCAAATAGAATTGCTATACTCTACAGCTATGATTTGTCTCTTGACTCCACACAATTTGTTTTCCCCATTGTTTTTCCCATTTCTTTTTATCTGATTTTAAAATCTTTATTTCAGAGATTGGGGATTTGGCCGAGTGGTTTTGTCTGTGGCCCTCCGCCAGGCGACTGCATGGTACCGTGCGTTCGAACCCGATTGAAACCATCGTTTTTTCATGTAAGAGCGCAACATCAAAACCATTTCTTTTATACCAGTTGAAAACTAGTTTTCGCTTTCGTTGGTCTCGAAGACCTCTAACATTCAGAGTAACAATTGATAAAACAAACAAAAGTTGCTTTCAAAAGGACCCATTTATAAAAATATGAAACTATGATGGTGGTGACGCTTCTTCATATCTCTTTTCTCGGCCATGCTCCATGGGCGATGACGTTCTTTATTTGTTCTTATGTCTTAGCATGCATCAGATGCATGTAACACGAAAGTATTTTCTCAGCCCCTTCTTTTTGTCCTCCTGTTCTTTCGCCTGATTATGCGTTTCTATATTTCTTACCTCTTCTTGTTGAACGTTAATGTTATTCTGGTGTGTTGTCGCATCCGTTGCCTGTTGTGGATTTGAATCATCATACACTTCTGTTCGCGTCGTAACAAACCTTTGCAGTGATGGTGACATGTCTCTGTTCATTGCTAGGCAAGACTTCCTTTAGGCCCCTTATAGCTGGAAATCACTTTAATCGCAGATTGTCCTTGAAGAAGCACATCAAATACAACATTTGTAGGGGTTTAGAATTAGGGGTAGGATTAGTTTTAGGGTTAGCATACTTAAAAGTATTGTATATCCTACGTAAGGAAAAACGAAGGCTGGGGAAAGGCCCTATGGAACTCTTTCCCAATGCTTTCTCCATCATATCTTGAGCTTGTTTTGCTTTCATAGAAAATGATTCTACAAACGGTCTACTTATTCAATGTCAACTTGTGGGCAAACTCTGGCAAGGTGACCGTTTTGGTTACTTTTGTAGGAAAGCTTTTGTTTCTTACGCTATTGGCTTGGGTGGCCAACTCCCTTCAAGATGAAACACGTTGGTAGTGACTTCTTCAGGCAGTCAAATGGTTTATGACCGCGTTCTCTGGAAATGGAGCAATCTAAATCCTGTCCCGAAGAGAAGATTCTGAAATTATAGGTTCATTGCAGCCCATTCGCGTATTGTACTTAAGTTTTGTAAAGTTTGGAGTTTTAACTCTAACGCTGGAGACGAAACTGTATCTGTTTCTGTTGAAATATGATCCGCCTTCTTCGGGGTCGGTGACACTACATTTGACAACTGGTCAAATATGCTTCTAAGAAGTTTGTCACGACTTTGTCAGGAATATGTAATGGGAGATCATGAGGTTATATCCTAATACCATTTTTTTCTCTGGCAGAACAACGTTCAAGTCATGTGCACACCTTAGACCAGCAATATTCTTTTACAATTGGCATGTTTTGCAGATATAGATTTTTACAACCAACTGTTTCGCGCTTCTAATTACATCTATTAAAGTCTCTCAAAAAATTCTGGCCATAAGCTTTGAAATTTACCGTTAGATCTTCTTCTTCTTCCAAACGCCCATATTTCTCATGAGTTGATTCGCTTTCTCCACTCATTCTTCTATCCTTGCTCATGTTCTTCACACTTTTATGTTCTTCCCTCGACTAATTCGATCGACTTTTGCTTCGTAACGGCATTTCAACCATACAAAGACTCACATAAACACTTAACAAAAAACACTTAACTTTTCAAAGGAAAACTTTAAAAGGCAGTTCTCCCTTGATGGAGGCTCAGTTAAACTACCGCACAAGAACCACAAAGAAGCGAAAAGCTAGACGAGTGTGACAGTATGTTATCATCAGCAGTGTCATGCGCAGACTGAGTCAAGTCAGGGGTAACCTACTAAATGGAAATCGAACCAGGGAAATATAAACACAATCGCTGTAAATAGAGCTTGACAAGATTTCGATTTTTTTTTTAATTTCAGCGACGAATGAGCGTAATCTTAGATTATCCAAGACAATGTCCTTAGACAGCAAAGGACATTGGATTTGATTAATTAGCATAAAGTTCTTTGAGTAACCTAATTGTACTGGCGCTTTGATCACAATTCCTCCTCCAAACATTGCACAGGTAATGATGACATCTCATATTGGTTTAATGCTACTTGAAATGTCGTGTCCACTTGTTTGATGCATGGTATGTTAGAACCTGACAATGGTATTTTTTGTCCTCATTACATGATTTCCAAGGTAGCAATGATCAGCCCTTGACATTTCAAGTACACATAGGAGATTTATTAAGTCTTGTGATCATTTAGTGTGTATTGAGAAACCAAACTAAACTAAACCTTTGATAATTTTCTTGAATTTTACGTCTTTTCATCGTCAATAGTACTTGTGTAATGAGTCTAAAAGTTAGATTTCTGTGTGTCAAATGATTGACGAATGGAATGATCGACAACACACTGTTTAGTAGCAGAGACACTTTAGTGGTAAAGACAAAATGAACAATGTATAAGGCAAAAAAGAACACACAGACAAAACGTCTATTTCTATATAGCTGTTTATTTCCAGTAACAACCTGACAGTAAAGAATGTACAAGCAGTTTTATTGTGTTTGACCAAGTTCTTCAACATTACACAAACACTACACAACTACAAGTGAGAGTTCCGACACTCTTTTTGCACTGGTGTTCTTACACAATCTACATACAAGTGTGATTTTTTTTTTTCGATGACGTTAAATGTCGAGTACTAGTGGTTGTAAAAAATCAAAGTATTGAAAATACATTGTTATCTATCTCATGTGCTTTACATTTCTATGTAGTCCCTAATTGATGAACAGTTGTCGTTATTTACTAGGCGGGGTACTATATCTGTTTCCCAGTATCTATTATTTTCTATTTTGAAATATTAATATGCAAGCAATTCCTTTCGGATATTACGTTTAAAGTCGTGCATCTAAAATAACTTTCAATTTCAATGTATCCAAAAATGATTCGCATATTTACTTTGAATTAGTCTCTCTCTCTCTCTCTCTCTCTCTCTCTCTCTCTCTCTCTCTCTCTCTCTCTCTCTCTCTCTCATATTAAAAGTCGTGTATTAAAGTGGTACATATATTAATAATGAAACATTATATTCTTTAAAAGCGTATTTATATATTCATTTTTCCGTTGGATATGTGTTGCTTCATAACAGTAAACTTAATTCAGGTCAATAATTGCAAGGATTCAGAAATAATTAATTTTACCTTCTTTATTTTTAAGACTATATGACCTATTCTAAGTATCGAATGTTATCTTCATCAGATAACATATTTGTTGCCTAAATAACCGGGGATTGTAGTATGTGGAAACTTTTAAAACTATGCAAAAGATACATACAGTATTGCAAACTCAATAATATCGTACATAAAGACGCAACTTGATTCAAAGTATTACTTGTTTCAGTTACTTTTTGCACTGCACAATTGTCTTTAAGAGTTCACTGCTTGACGTGAAATAATTTGCACTGAAAGACTTTCTTTATCACTGTCCCATCTAATCTGACTTTTAGAAGTCTGTACACACGTTTTACGCTTTCAACTGTTTTAGTATTTTGATAAATTAGGTCCAAATAAGTGGGTCTGGCGGGAGACCTGCAAGAAACAGAAGGAGACAAATTTAATCTGCTGTTTTTCTCTAGAATGTTGCATGCTTAGAAGAAATACGTAAACTTGTCTCACAAATTATTACATAATTTTATTTCCAAATGATATTTTGCAATTGCCCTTTCACATTTCGAATCATGCACGTTAAAATGCGCCACTAGGCAAAAGTAACGTAGTATAGTCTTATTTGCAATATTCACACAGTAAGACAAACATGCGGTTAATGTTTTATAATACCTCCGACTCGTGAAGACTCGTGAAATTCGTCAAATGGTTTATCTGAGTTCGTTTTCAGAATGTCTTCATACATCTTCCTCTTCTCTTCACTGTCTACAATCTGGTACAGTCTTATGAGATAATAGACTCCCATCTGCCAACTTAAGAACTGTTCGTAGTGAGGCAGAACACGTTCTTTCATCTTAAGTGCTTCTTCTAGAAGATCTTCAACTTCTTTGTACTCACTGGTATCTTTCTTGAAGTTAAAAAGATAGAATCTTGCCAGGTCTGTCTTTCCTAAAGAAAAGGGTACAGTATTAATCATTGAACCTCTGTTTTACAAATTTTGTCGTAGAGGACGTTCCCAAGTCCATCAGTGCAATGCTTACATAAGTCTACAAATATTAAGTACACGGTCTATCAGCTAAGCAATATTTAAATGAAGCAGATATGATCTCTTTTTTTCAAATTCCAGGCTGTGATAGCTGTAACAATATCTTAATTACTTACCTATCGCCACGCTTACATGATCTGACGCCCACAGTTCACTTTTCATCTTTAAAGATTCTCGCAGTAATTTCTCGACTTTGTTTTTATCCACTGGCTCTTTTCGGCTCAGGAAAAGTGCATATTCATGCATAGCTGAAATAAAGTGTACATAGTGTGAAATTACGCTACGCACGCTTTAGCCTATGTATTCACCGATCAATTTGAAAAGAAATACTTAAACATACAAATTCGAATGACGGAGGTGTTTGTCATCTTTCCCAGGAAATCTTCAACTTGGTATAATTTTTCCAGAGTCTTTTGACTGATCGAAGTACTTACTTATAGCTCTCCATTTTTGATGATCATTGTTTGATGATTCCTCCGTAATATCCATTGCAGTCTGTAATTTTTCCTCGATGATTTTCAAAACATCGTCATTAGGAACAGGTTTCTGGTAATCTCGCAGATACCCCTTTTCATATGCTCTTGCTTGTGCGAAGTTTACTGTTCGTAAGAAACACATTTGAAGGTATAAATACGCGAATGACGAAATAGGGCATAGAAGTACTTAGAAACAGATAGCTTAAGTAACTTCGATTTGACCAGGTACTGTATCAGACTGATTAAGTAAGGCTGTTTTGAAGTAACACGATGAAAATAAAAACTGGATGGAAGAATTAAATCAGACTGTTGGGAACATGAACATATGCGACATAGTCAATTTTGTGACATTGATTTAGCAAGCTTTGACATGGCAAGCTATAAAATACATACTAATACTCTATTTTCACTGGTAATGTTGTAAAAACGTTATTTACGTTTTGCCATGTACAGTTTATCCTCAGAGTCTTCCTCATCACCGCTCTCGGCTCTTTTCTCTGAGATTTTCTTGTAGTGATCTTCTGCTTTTTCAAGATGGCCAAATGCTTTAACGTTGTCAAGTTCTATCAGCACTTTCCCAAGTTGATAGTGGGCTAAAGAGTTAAAAAATCGAAATTCATCAGTAAGGTAACACCAACCTAACCACTCCGGCTGATAGAAATTCAAGTACATGTAGTTTTACAATTTAACCAATCACGAATGCACAGAAATTGAAGCAAGACTATCTGTTTTATTTTGTTCAAGGCAAGCATGTGATGTAAGAAATGCAGAAATCATCTTACCATTGATATTTGCATGGCTCGGTACATGTCAGTTTGAAAAATAATGCATTCAAAAACGATGTAACCGAGCTAGATTCCAAGACAAATGGCAAGATTTTTCTTTCTTAGAAAAAGATTCAGTATGTAAATGCTGATTCGGCAGATTTTCCCACTTGTGCTATTGATAAACATGGCATTGTGCATCGCATTGCTCAGTCGGCACTTTAGAATTATGACATTACTTTAGCGTGCAATTTTGGTGTAGCTTCTCTTGCCCAATCTTTGGAAAATTTTACGAAAATGACAAGATTATATTGTGACTGCGATTCTGTTTTCTTGCACTTCATGAAAATCGATGGTACTGCACACCGCACTATGTGTAGTCAGCTGCGTATTCATTATATTTGCAGTAGGGAGATCGTGTAAGGGAGCCGTCATTATTTACGGCCTGGAGGGTCGGAGAAATTTCATCGGAAACTCCGAATGTTCAAGTTTTCTCCTGCCAACCATGATAAATTTGAGTAACCCCTCGGTAACAGAAATTTTGACTGAACCCCCCCCCCCCAACTTAGAAAAGTTAAATATCAATGCATGTATTTATAAAATTGACAAAGATACAGCATTATATTACCATGCCCTGCCCAGTCGCAATTTGATTAGTCGAGCTGAACCACGTGACTGACCACAAATACTAGTACACAGTAATGGTTTGTTTACATGCCCGTGAATATGAATAATAAGATTAACAACTCTGAGTATCGTAACTTTACACCTCAAACGTAAATCATAATCAATCACAAAATAAAATGGAGCACTTGTAGGTCAAGTTCAGATACTTTTCCTGAAAACATCTCCGGATTTGCCAATTTTTTACAGCGCGCGTGATAGTGCGTCGCGTATTGCTCAGTTTCTGGGGCCCAGTTGTCGCATGCTCCTGAAATTTTCGCAAATTTTGACGGTTTTCTTGGGTTCGCTGATAATATAATAGAAATAACAGACTCCACTCTGACCATTAACGTTTATTTGTGGGCGCGGGCTCGAGGAAAGCCAAATTAACGGGCTCGGCAAGCCTCGCCCGTTAATTTTCGGCTTTCCTCTCGCCCTTGCCCACAAATGAACGTTAATGGTCAGCGCGTCGCCCGTTATTTCTATAATAGTAAAGACCTTCGAATTCTGGTGTAGGCCTTCCCTGCTACATTATCATCAGTTATCTCATGACAGTTGAAAAAGGTCAGAGGGGTGTCTCCTACCTTGTATGGAAAATTGAGAAATTGATATCTGCAATGGTGCGGTCTTAGTAAAACTGTTTGAACAAACCAAAGGGGAGAACACGAGTGAGTCTCCCTCTCGCATCAAAAATTTTGAGAAATTGATGTTTGTGACATGTTGCAATCTGAGTGTTGTTCCAACTTATTTTGCACATGGTAAAATGTTTAAAAATGACATCGAACACTGATATTTTAATTACATTTTTGCATGATTCGTGTTTGATTAATAATATTCAACAACCAAACAATGACAATACATTTTGTAAAAAACCGTTCTCAGTTTGCCAGAGATTGAAGACCAAAGATTATACAGGAATGGAAAATCTGTGACCCTCTTATGTCATTTGCAAATTCTTACATTTCTGTAAACGATATTAGAGGACTATCAGTCAGAGTCAGTATTGTTTCAATCCACTCATTATTTGTTTGCAACGTAGCCAGCCGCGCAGTTTCTAATGGTGCCAGCTTCTCATAAAAAGCCTTAATATGGTTAAATGGTATGGTTAAACGTCAAAGTGGTTATTGAACTGATGTCAGTCAAAATGTATATGTCCGAGTCTATTTGATAATAAGCCTAACCGTGAATTCACAACAGGTCGATTTTTTCCTAGATTTTATGAAAAATTTTGGAAATTGATGTGTGCAACGGTGCAGTCTGGTGCAATCTGAGAGGTGTTCCAACTTGTTGTTTTACTAGTAAAATGTTAGAACACCCCAAGGGGAGAGCACGAGAGTGGGATTTCCCCCTCTGGCATCGAAAATTTTGAAAAATTGATGTGTACAATGGTACAGTCTGAGAGGTGTTTCAATTTGTTTCGCACCAAAAATTGGCTGACCCTCTTCTTTCTCTCCATATTTTGAGCAACCCCCCTTGTAGCTTACAATATTTTGAGTGACCCCTTCCTATTCTGCGGCTCCCTAAGATCGGATAGCAACAGCAAGAAACATTTTACGAATTTGTAATACTTGCCATAACCCAGTGTGCGGTTTCGAAATATATCATCTCCTGTTGTCATAGTAGTTGCTGCTTCTACAGCTTTCACGTAAAGCGGAAGAGCCTCATCTGGTAGTCGTTTGAATCGTTTGTAAAACAGCGCCACCGCATACAGAAGAGGGATGGGATCTTCAATTTGTTTGGATTCCAGCAATTCTTTCCTTAAATTGCGACACAATGACTTGGTGTGAACTGTTACTTCCTCCTCTACCTCTGGGAGGGGATGATAGACACCTGTGAATTTACTGTAGATTTCCTCGTAACTTGGAAAGATCGTGGTCAATAGAGATATCGCACTGGACATCGCGCGTTGCTCTTTCTCTTTTGACAGTCCCGCTTTAATCGCTTTTCTGATTACCCTGTGAATAGTAAAGTTACTGTTTTGACCCTGGTAGCTCTTTTTCTGGTCCTTGCCGTTATAGTTACTGTCAACGAGGCAGTATCTCCTTAGTCCACGTAGTACTTTGTTGAGGTTTCGGCGGATTTGAACGGGTTGATCTATTGGTTTATATCCTTCTACCCCCTCCATCAAATTAGATTTCAGACACTCCAGACCGATGGATTCTGCTCCTTTCACGATAAGGTCTTCTGAAATTGTTGGTTCAAGGAACACGCACAACTGCAGAAGCTCAAGAGCCGCTTCTCCCTCCTTGGTCTTTTCCAGCTTCCGGAAACTTAAACTCCAAGTAGCTAAAACTTGTTTCCGTCTGTACATCCATTTGTTGATATTCACTCCATGTTCTCTTTCTTCCAGGAATTTACGGATTTCTTCATCCGTCATTTCGATTGAGTGCAGCTTCTCTTCTGTTAGCTCCAAGAAAGCCGTGAGAGAGTTCTTGGTGATTTCACTTAGCTTAGAGTGGTACTTTTCTAAATCGATGTCTCTCAACCAGGCTCTGAGTGGGTCGTCTTCACTTGTGGGAAACAGTTCTTTGTCAACGCATGTTTGTGCAAACTTTTTATATGCAGAAAAAGTCGTTGCATTTTCATTCATGTACTTGGCGGCTGCGATGAGAGCGAGTGGCAAACCATCTAGACCATCTGGACCTGCCAGCCACTTTAGCGCCTCGTGGTTTTTGTGATCCTCTGTCGACATCGCGGACATCTGACTGCGACAATCGTCAAGGAGGTTTTCTTCCATGCACGATTCCTTTTTGCGACAATTGGCCAGTAATAATAACATTGCATCTTCTAGCTCCAGTGGCTCAATATAAAACAGTCTTTTGACTTCAGGGTATAAAGCAGATGACGAATATGATTTGTCACGTGATGTTATAATGATGTGACCCCCTGCAGGGAATGTAGGGAAATAATCAAAGATGCATTTAGAATCATCGGCGTTATCTAATATCAATAGCCAATTTGATTTTTCTGTTAACCAATCATTGACTGCTTTCTTGATGACGTCAGCTCGCAGGTCCTTCTTTTCACCAAAAAGATTCAGCTTCTCAGACTGTAGAAGAAACAAGGAATGCTCATTCACAATGCATGAACTATAATTGTTAATGTCTCTTCCCGTGTTTTCTTGTTTTCAGATGGGAGTTACTTTTATAGGCCTAAAATCATATCGAAATGGTTATTTTTATGCTTATCAACGCAGCCTTTATACACGCAATGTCCAAATATTGTTGCTGGCAACTGGTCCTTATCAGGGCTTGAATTCATTTGTCAGCAACGACATTTCAAATTGTACAGCATTCGATGTGTTGAAAAGGCTTTAGGAAGATGTTGAGAAAAAGTATCCTTAGTATATTATATATATATATATATATATATATATATATATATATATATATATATATATATATATATATATATATATTAATCGAATATCAAAAGTTCCTTTCGATGACTTTTGATTTATTTTAGGAAAGATAAGCATAGGTAGAATATTTAAATGATCCATTGCTTTTAAAACATTGTTTCTGCATTTGCAATGGAAATAAAGACACAAGATAATACAATTATCGTTATTTTTCTCGTTGTCCATATAGTCACATACCATCTGTTTGAAGACATAGTCTAATGTTTTAGGAGAGCCAGCAGGAATCCATAACACATTCCTGTAGAATTCGCAATACAAATCGACATACTGGACGGCGATTTCAGATTTTCCACAACCAGCTGGTCCATTGATAACCTAATATGGATCATTTAACATTTTATTTTAAAAGCCATGTTATTAAGTAAAAATTTGGCAGACAAGAATCATTCATATCTGTCTCATAAATAAAATGAAACTTTCACGTGCTTTGTAGCTGTTACTTGTTTGATTGTGAGTTTTCGGATCTGGGGAATGTGAGGACAATGATAAGGATAAGGATATTTATTTCCCAATAGAACAGAAAAGAAAACTAGGACAATACAGACACATTAAGGATTAGTAAATTGGGTAGGGACTGGAAAATAGTATCATACTAATTGAGTCCAGCCCACTATCATTCACAATCGCTCAATCTATCATTTTGCCATAGGCCAGGGCGCCATGTTGAACATTGTGGCCTATCCTCGACATTTGAAATAAATTCTATGTCAATGTAAGTACATAAATTATAAAACTTTGTGGTAGAAAATATACATGAGAGAGAAGAAACCTGTCAGAGAGACAAGAGATGACGTTTCAGGTCTCTTTTAACTTTTGATTTAGAGCTCAAAGATCTTATACTTTCTGAGATTTGGTTCCAGAGTGTAACACCAGAGTATTTCATTGAACACTGTCCTATATGTCCTATATATATTCTTCGACCTGGAAAGATTTCCTTCTCCCGTAACGTTCGTTTTCCATTTCTCAAATGAAAATAAAAGTAAAGAATTAATATCAAAACTAGTATATGTAAATTTAGATAATAGCCGTTGATTAAACAGAAAGACCAGTCTTCTAGTAACCATATGCTACAATGCTTACATGAACAACACTTCTCCTCTGCGTTGGATGGCTATATGTATCTTTCGGTTGATTCTTCCTGTATGATTTAAATATCTTCTCAAGTTTACCTTCATGGCCAATGAAGAACGGGTTGGGAGCTCTCATATATTCTAATAGGTCTATATGCAAAGATAGATGCAGAAAATGACTCCTGAGTTCTGTGACAAGGTTTGTACTACAGAAACGGAACCATAAACTTGTGAATGTTTCTTTCCACAAAATGACTCTTAGACAGCCACGTCATTTCATGATATTGAAATGATACTTTCATTCTAAATTATTACAAAAAATTTAAGTGTTTCGCTGAAGTTGATATTCATTGAAATTGGCTCCCTGTCCTGTATTTTGGAATATGTCAAATATCATTCATCATGTTATTGTACACGATATCAACGATAAGATGCAGTGTACAGTTTCAGTGACTGCACGTTGCGTAATATTTTCAATCATGTTCGTACACCCTTTCAAACACATTTTCTTATACCAAATGCAAGTACGTTAGTAATGCCAACTGTTATTGTATACAACTGAAGTATAGTTTGGAAGGGAGTCCACTTTACACAAAAACATTGCAGACTGAACTTTGCGTTTGAAAAGATTATTCTATCTTTTTATATTTCATAAATACTTGATGGAGAAGAATAGAGAAAGGTACTTGTTTTATCGACTACACATAATAAACACGGTTGGAACTAATTTGGGATAATTGGATGGGGAACTAATGTCGGTTTAATCTGTGAATCTATACTCATTTACTTTCATCTTTGAGGAATACTCTTGTTTTATGAGTAATTTTGCAATATTGCAAAATTGAGCTACAAGGCACCAAACACTTTTGAGAAATTTGAAAATATGAAGATCCAGTTCTACAAACTTTTGTCCGTTACAAATATTCAGTTAATGAAACCCTGTCGTTACTTTTTGGCTTGAATCTCTTTTTGAGGTGAAACCTGGTGTGCTTCGTACAAAGATCTTTAAAAGTATTTCAAGCGCCCAAATGATACCTTGCCAGTAATTTCTTTAAAAAGACGATGAGACATTACCGGAGCAATACGCAAAAAATGCAATATGAATAAATCATTATTTCCCCCCTTTGAATAAAACTGTCTTTTCAACTGGATGACACCTTTTTAACTGATATCACATCAGAACCAAAAGCGAACGGCTCTGTCCGTAACTCAAGTTTGTAAAAGTACTTCAATTTTTAACTCAAATGTAAATATGTGAAAACGATGACACAATTTGTCCTACGTCTAATAATGAAACAAAGACGTATTTTCTCGACTCTTTATGCATTTATAATTTTAATTATTAAAATTAATTCACCCGTCCTTGGGCTTCTCTTAATAACATGATACTGAAAAAAGAAATTTATCTATCTGTAGATTTTGTCAATTAAAAGTATGATCACCATCGATTCTAACCACGTATAATCGTGCTGTCGTCTCAAGTTCGCTGACGCTTCTTTCATATTAAAGTAACAAAACTTGACACACTTCGTCCTTATAATTGACATTTAACATGCAGGTCCATCATTTTCGAACACTACGACTGGCACTTTGTAAACGTTATATGCATGATAGGTTGTCTTACGAAACAAGCCCCCTATCCCCGGCTATTGCGACTTGTCTTTACATCTTTGAATAATTCTTATAGCTCCATTTCTTGTAGAGACCAACTCTAGCTGCAATATTGCTCACTCGTTCAGAAATCTGTGTCACTTCTAAAAGATGTGTGTCCCTAAATATGAGTTCATTATATTGCTTACCCGGTTCGTCCACCTTTGGCATCAAATTCTCTGAAAGACAGACACAAAAATACGAGTTATTGAACAATAGCATGAGCCTCATACTCAATATTTATCTCAATGCTTTGCCTCAATTCATATTTAAAGATGAATCAATGGTCGTTAAAAAGAATGTACTATAGCGGAAGACTGCAAAACTAAAATAGTTCGAGAACTGCCACGTTTTATCGAGCCAGTTAGCGTAGAGAAGTAAGCTACGATTCAATATATGCGTGTACCAAAAATATTCGTAACTGGTCAGTTTCTTCAGGCACGGAAGTGATGGATTCATGGGAGGGGGATAAATGAGTAACTATGTAGAAGTGGTACAACCACAAATTGATGACGTCAAAGATGTGTGTATACAGGTTACGTTGTAAAAGAGGCGACAGATTATTTAGGGGTTTTGGGTTAGGTGACAGGGCTTGGAAACTTATGGTGGAAATGATTGAAGAAGGGTCCCAATTTTCACTCCATTCCCTCTTATTGCAGTATCTTAACTCTGTCCACGTCTTCTTCAGCCATTCTTCTACGTATGTGGAAGGCAGAGTTGATTAATTACAAGGAGAGAAAGTGTTATTGATATGTTATACTATTATTGATGTGTGTTACACCAACACTGCTGCCGGGCCTCGAACCCAGTACCTTCAGCATGTGAAGCACTGCCTGTACTCCACGAGAATAAGTTGCAGGCAGCGGATGCAATGTTCCATATAAAAGTTAGGATGGTAATGCTATGCAGGCACTGGTTAAATTATACTCTTCATTTATATCATAGATTTTAAATTGATTTTGACATTTAAGCTTCCTTTACATTCAATTTTTGGCTTTGCATTTATTTCTTTATTTCTTTATTTTTTTCTTTATTTTTTTCATCGCCGGTTTTTCCCGCTTCTGTTCTTAATTCATTGCATCAAATTGTTGGAATTTTCATTATGCATTTTTCGTGACATCTTCCAAGACTGTTGTTAACATTTTCATTTTACAATAGCGATGAAACATTGCATTTCATACATACAGACATACAGACAGCTTTTATATAAGCCTTATTGTGACAAAAGTGAACAAATAACTTTGGCATTGTAAAAAGCAGCAAACGATATAAATATCAGCAATAAATATCAAAGACGAAGTATTTTACAGATATAACATCCTTAAAAACCACGCTTTTGAGTAATTGTGCAAATGCGACAAAATAGTTGAAAGTTTACTTAACGAATGATAACGCTACACAACAAACGCGGAAATGAAACCAAAATACAGAACAAATTAAAAATAATGAAATAATAAACCTGTACAACAAACACGGCTATAAAAAAAATAAAGAACAAAAATAAAATAAAGAAAGATAAAAAGAATAAAAAATGTCTAATTCAATTTAAAGTCGATACTAATGTAGAGTATAAATTAACCAGTTCCTGCAAAGCATTATCATCCTAATCTTGATATGGAACGTTGCATCCCCTTCTTGCCACTTGCTCGCTGGATTACAGATTATAGATAGTGCTGCACATACTGAAGGTACTGGGTTCCAGCCCTGGTAGTGGCATGTTTTTCTAACGGTTAGAATAACTTCTTAATGACGCTGTCTCCTTGTAATGAATGAAATGTTCTTACACATAGGTATCACGATGGCTGAAGAAGACATGGATAGATTTAGGATGCTACGATACGAGGGAAGAGGTCACCCTGTTTTCGAAAGCTGCAATAAGGGGTCGGCCATTTTTCGACTGCAAACAATTATCCACCGCCTCGACCTCCCCTCCGGCCGAAGAAACTGGCCCGTCCCTGAGACATCGCAGTACGGCTTTGTTAATGACTTACCCACAATTCTCCATGATCTGTACACTCGGTGATCGCTTATTGAACGGAAGCAAATTTCTTCTGTATACAGAAAAGCTCGGTCTATATTTCAAAATTCTGAATTTTTTCTGATAATCATAATTTTTTTATTTCTCACTTTGAATAATGAGGACATTAACCCCTTTTCCACGGAGGAGATAGCAATTTTGTAATTTTGTCAACAGATATTTTTGACAGCCATTCACAATATTTTCAAGGAAACTAAGGAAATAAGTTGCATCTGTGATGACAAAAGAAAGGACATTAGGCATAAGTTTTTTTATTTTGAACTATTGTGATATGATGAGACCCTCTCAGTTGCTGATAACTTTATCTTGACAGGTGTACAGTTTTTAGCACCTACAAACATCGGCATCATATTCAATTTACTCTTGAATTTTAAACGTAATAATTTTGGGGCATATTTCTGATAAATAATCTTGAAAATAAATTCTAACTTTCACATTGTTCGGAAATTGATAAAATTAAATAAGGCTTTAGGTCTGAGTGCACAAATCTCACCACAATTGCTGTGTACGGGATTCCTGGGATCGCCACATAAGTCAACGCATAACTTATTCGGGAGTGAAGAGCAGTGAAATATAGTTTGTCTGCTCTTACTGTGGATACTGAAGCAAGTTAGCCGTGTTTTCGGTTGTGGAAGCTGGCATGAGGTAATTGGGGTGTAAAGACCGACGAAGTTTTGATATATTCCCCTGTTTTGTTAATTTTCCTGTCACTTTTCTGGATGTGTACTTGCATGTTGTAACATGACATAGCTTACCTATAACATCAACCTTGTTCTTTATGTCATCGACCTTGTTGTTCATGTCATCTGAAACATATCATAGTGTACAGACACCACTGAAGTTTTGTTAATTTAATGAAGATGATACTGGAAGACAGATTTTCGACCTAAAAACCTAGTGTTCGCGTTTGCACAATAGGTTCAGTTCAGTTCAGTTGAAACTTAAGGGAAAAACAAATATTGCTTTTTAGTAAATATTGAAATATTTGCCAAATATTTGACAAGGGGAAATGGCAGCTCCCTTCAGCTTTGATTTTCATCATTAAATTTTAGGACATATACATGTTAAATCATAGCCAATCGAGAGCGTTTATCGTGGATATATGCGTAAATAGAAAACGTCCGAAGATAATGTGGGTTTATAGAAACCCCTTATTTTTATATGCCATTTTCCCGTTACTCTTCTGGATAGAGCTGTGTACTTGCATATCGTTACATAAAATAGCTTACCTATCGCAGCAACCTTGTTCTTAAGGTCCCCTGAAAGATAAACATAAGCATTTTATTATCACGACCCCTGGGAATAGAAAATAATCATTAACTGTCATCCAATATTGTCATGAGTGTCAGTGCTTAGAATATGTACCTTAAAAATTGTTGTAGCACCGGAATTTCACACTATTAAGTACCTTACGTTGGTATCACATTTATGTGAGTGTGCTGAGTAAGCGTTATTACAGGTACATGTAAATTTCACGTCGCTGAGTGAGGTCATCGTCGGGTTTGTCCAATCTTGTCGTTTGTCGTCGCTTTCATGTCAGTAATAAGGTTTGCGCGGGCGAGAGGTACTTCAGCATGCTGTATTAGATACATCACTATGGTTACAACATCTGGGAAACGTTGGCTGTTTAAAAATAGGGTGTCCGCTAGAGTCAAAGTGGATCGACCTTCATATAGAGTGTACTTGGTATTAATGTTTGTTCGAGACAATTGAGAGTTACCTAGCTGTCAACTTTATTTACAGCTGTTGAACACTGAGTGCATATCTATGCCATGCTTACAACACATGAAAACTGCTGAGCCTGCGAATTTTTTACTAACTAATAATCCACTCTTTCTACTCAAAAAGGAAGTGATATTATGGTATGCTGTATGTCACTTTTCTGGAGAGAACTCAGTCCTGAAATGTCATTATATGAAATAGCTTACCTATCGCATCAACCTCCTTCTTTATGTCATCAACTTTGTTGTTTATATCATCTTAAACAAACACATAAGTTTACAACCACCACTGAGTTTTTTATTCATTTAATCAAGTTGACAATAGAAGAGATTTTCGACCTCAAAATCTCATATTAGTTTTTGCTCAATAGGTTAAGTTCCCTGAGTTTGAAATCTTAGGGGGAAACCAATATTGCTGTTAGTAAATTGTTACAAATATTGAAATATTTGAAAAGCTTTGACATGGAGAAATGACGGTCCTTTGATTTCAATCATTAAATTTGAGGAAATATACATGTCAAATCCAAGATTCTCCTGAACAACCTTTCTCGTTGGTCTATTAAAATCAAAAACCTTTGGAGATAATTCTTGTTTCAAACACACCAAGTTTTGATATTCTCCAATTATGTTTACATTCCTGTTACGTTCCTGGATAGAACTGTGTACTTGCAAATCGTTACATAAAATAGCTTACCTATCGCAGCAACCTTGTTCTGAAGGTCCTCTGAAACATAAACGTAAGTATTTAATTATGACAAAGGTTTGAGAAAAGAAAACAATTATTGACTGTTATTCAATATTGTCATAAATTTCTTAGAATACGTACCTTTTAAATTGTAAAAGCAACATATTTCATACTTATTAGGACCTTACCGTAAAATATTTTCTTTACGTATGTATGCTGAGTAAATACACAGGCACATGTAAATTTTAAGTCGCTGAGTGAGGGCGTCGTCCGGTTTGTCCGATATTGTCGTTTGTCGTCGCTCTCAGGTCAGATTTAAGGTATATTGTGGCAAGAGGAACTTCAGCATGCTTTATTAGATACATCACTATGGTTACAATGCCTTGTAAATGTGGGTTGTTTAAAAATAGGTAGTCTGCTAGAGTCAAAGTGGATCGACCTTGATATGGAGTGAACTTGGCATATTTATTGATATGTTCAATATTGGCCATCAGATTATTCATCAAACTTTGTTGAAGATATTTTAGAGTGATCTACCTGTCAACTTTATTTACAGCTGTTGAGAATTGAGTGCATATCTATGTCATACTTACAGCACGTGAAGGCTGCTGAGATAGCAAGTTTCCACTAGAGATTTATCTATCCACTCTTTCTACTCACAAACGAAGCGTGTTGATATCTTGTTCTGTGTCACTTTTCTGGACAGGACTGTGTCCTTAGATGTCATTACACGAAAAAGCTTACCTATCGCATCCACCTCGCTCTTTATGTCATCAACTTTGTTGTTTATGGCATCTGAAACAATAGTGTACAACCATCACTGAAGTCTTGTTAATTTATTAAGTTCCCAATGAAAGACAGATTTTCGACCTCAAAATCTCATTTTCGTGTTAGCTTACTAGGTTCAGTGCCCCAAGATTGAAACTTAAGTGAGATATCAATTTTTTAGTAAATATTTAAATATATGCGAAAAATTGACAAGAGTTAATGACGGCCCGTTTGATTTCAATCATTAAATTTGAGGAAATATACATCATAGACCCCCGAGGAAATCATAGACTCTCGTGAACAACATTTCTCGTGGGTCTATGCTTAAATCCAAAACCTTTGGAGATGACGTTGGTTTATAAAAACACTTCTGTTTATAAACACAAGTTTTGATATGCCCCAATTGTGTTAACATTCCTGTTAATATTCTGGATAGAGCCGTGTATATACTTGCATATCGTTACATTAAATAGCTTACCTATTGCGGCAACCTTGTTCTGTAGGTCCTCTGAAACATAAACATAAGTACTTAATTGTCACTGCGTCTTGAGAGTAAAAAAACAATCATTATTGTCATGCAATATTGGCTTAAATATCAGTACTTAGAGGCAATTCAACATACTGTATTAAGTGCATCACTATGGTTACAACATCTAGGAAAAGTCGGCTGTACAAAAATGCATATCTAATTTTTATTGATATGTTGAACCAAGATTAACGCAACAGAGTTAGGCATTTTCCTTGCTTGGAGACATTTGAGAGTGACCTCTTAGTCAACTTTATTTACACCTGTTAAAACTGGGTGCATACTTATGCCATGCGTACAACACATACAAGTTGCTGAGCAAGTGATTGTTTTTATCAGTGCTAGATTATCCACTCTTTCTACTCGCAAAAGGAGTGTAATTATGGCATGTTCCTATTGTGTTCACATTCATGTCACTTTTCCGAAAGGACTGTCTTTAAATGTCATTACATGAAATAGCTTACCTATAGCATCAAAGTTATTTATCACGTCATCAACCCTGTTTTTTATGTCATCTGAAAAAAATATATATACAACATGTCATTACCTTAAATCGTGTTTTGAGTAACTCATGAGGTCGTTATTATGAACAAAAGCGGGAATATTTTGAAGTTTTGAAACCCTTCGACTGATATCGTGGCCACTCTCTTGTTTTCTATCGCCACCGGCTTTTTCACTCGTTGAAGTAAAGTTTTATACATGTAGCTTACCATTTTGTCGTTTGATCGCCATGTACGCAACAGCACCTGCGCCCAGACCAATGGCTACCGACGTTATTACCACCACGGAAACATCCATGACTGTCAATAAACGGGAATCGACTGAAATATCACTATATTAATTATTATACCCTTGTCAGTAATATATGAAAGTATTTGTACCGAATAACAAGATTTCAAATAAATGCAAGGATAAATTTGAAAAATTTTCTTAGTTTTCGTGTCATTTTAGAACTGTCTGAAGCGTTTTTATAGAAAAATCGATGTACCAAACATATACCCCTGAAATAAGAATGACAAAGTTGTTTGTTTGTCCCCAACACAACTTTGTGCCTCAATTAGCTTCTAATTACAGGTAGCTCCGAGCCTATTGTTTTCCTTTTCGTCATTACTTTTTGTTGATGTTTTTTGTATCTTCTTTATAATCATATTTTGTTATGCAAGATCAATATCGAAGTAGTGTGGACTGTACAGTGTTTCATGCTTCTATCGATAAGTGTTAGCAAATACTAAAGTACAGTTTTTGACTGCCGTAGCATAGCGTATCAGCGGTCTTCATCAAGCCTACCAGAAACATAAAGAACTATCATATTCTTGAAATCTTCGTGAGTAAAATGATTTATTGCATGCTTGCAATAGACCCGTCCAGGTAAAACGTCAGCCCCTTCCCAAATAACAAAAAACCACCAAAAAAACTGCGCAACAGATCTGTGAGACCTAGACCGATCGCCCTGCTGCACCTTGGTGACAAAAATTCCTACGTTCACTGAACCTTGACGACACCTATGGTATTATGGATCAACTAGCAATAAGTCATTCCAGTTTTATCAAATTGACAAACCTTTACATAATGCATATTCAAGTTATCTAATTCAATTTTATAAGAATACAATCATCGGTGACGTTGGTACTCCAAAATGTCAAAATCTGCAATATCGCCGCCACTTCGATAACAATAGATATGTAAACAACCTTTACGTGATGCTGTAAATTTTACTCATATGGCTAAAAATTCCTCGAAAAGATATATTGAATATATTTCAGGATTAGTAATCTTCTAAACTTTTATATTCAAGACAATTTAACAACTACAGTGATGAAATATACGCCTTCCATAGACGCCGTTGCCCTGGGTGAAGCCCACTTTTAAAACTCAGGTATGTTAATGCATGGGCATAGGCTTACTTACATGTAAAATCAGTTTGAACATACTTTTTAATCAGACCTGGTCAGAAAATTGTGAAAATTACCAAAAATATGTTTCGTATTTCATTAAGTTGAAATTTGTCATAATATGTTACGTAACACAGGTCACGTGACCAAAATATGTTATTTTCCCGCCAAAATTGTATATTGCAAATAACTGAACATTCCAACCGCTAAACATCAAAATATTTAAAATATTATTATCAATTAATTTAAAATGGGACAGAAACGTTTGTTAAAACTACTGGCAGCTGCAAAATTATTGAATTTTGAATAACATTTCTTCACAAAAAACAACAAATACAATATTTTAGACGTTTTACATGAATGTTTTGAATGTAAGAAAGAAGTATAGATAGAGTTTCATGAGTGCCATGTATTTTTGAAAGAATATGATAGATGATGTTTCCAAAAGTGCAGAGAAAATCAAGAAAATTTAACGGGTTACGGTTGGAATATTAAAATTAATAAAAGACGTACATTTTGGCGGGAAAATATCAGATTTGGTCACGTGACTCAACTTGTCAAGATTTACGCAGACATTTTTTTAAAGAATTTAATAATTTCAATAATTAGGCCAAATATCAATCAAATCTGGTGGTTTTTAAAGATAATTGATCATTCTCTTACTTTTTGGCTTGATGGGTACAAACACCCATGCATTAACTTACTTGAGAATGCAAAGTAAACAGCGAATGGCTTGACCCATGCATTAATGAGGCCGTCAACAGAAGCGAGAAATTTCTAATTCTCCAAGTGGTTACGAGGACATACTTACAGGAACAAATCGTTGTTAACTGTTAACATCAAGCAACATAAAGGAGTCTATGATGAATAGTAAATTTAGAAGTCGTTGTTTGCAGAGACGATAAGGCATTTTTCAGACTAGTTGCATGGTGGGAACAAGTGGGCGTTCAAACGTAGACGTCATCATCCATTTTCCCAGGTTCTTGACGTATAAGCAGGAACATATGTTATCTCACTTACCTGCCGTCAGTTGAAGTTCAATGCTTGTCAGACCAAATGACCGCTTCTACGCAATTACTCAATACATTTGCAGGATAAGAACCTTTACTTATGAAACATTGGTGAGATCGGTATTGAATTTCTCACAGTCGTTTGCTTCGTCTGATGCACAACATACGCCTATACAGTATACAAGAGCAGGGGTCGTTGCCAGGTCAACAATCACGTGACATTAAAGGCAGAGTTGTTTTTTATAGAAATGCAATCATTTTATTCCCAGATACTTCCCATTTTGTATCAAAAAATAACGTTTGACGGTTTCCCTCCTCTATGGCAGGTGTTTTTTTGGCTTTTTTCCGACACAACCAAATCGTCGTATCGCCACAAAACTGATGCGTCTGAAAAGACACATCAACATAATAAAGAACCATTGGCAACTCAATGACAGTAATCTCTGACCTCTGCACCTCATTCAATTCCTTGTTTTCATTTCATGATCATTGATATCGTCGTCGTTTTCACTATTGTAGTCATCACCATCCTTATTATGATCAGTGATGGCAGCAGTATCATTGTCACAACCGAGTTAACACAAACAAAACTAATAATGATTTCACCACCAGCGGCATCATGACTAATATTGACGCCATATCCACTTTGATTATCAATGTACTTTAGACAGACGCGAGAATGTAGGCAAGAACTGACAAAGCAATCTATCTTTCATCGACCATCCGTAGTTAAAATATTAATTGAAGAAAAGGCAATTTGACTTTTCAGGGGAGTGGTCCTTGGTCGGGCTTCAGAGGATAAAACCAATCGCTACGTTCACATCTTGTAAGCGAGCGGCCTTGTTTTCTGGAATTGAGCCATTAATTTTAGTTGCAGACATACTAGTATGACCTGAAGTCTGAACGAAAACATATGGAATACAGTCAAAGTATTTAGGATCGTGAATAGGTTGTTATATTATTTTGTGCAGAGGGACTGTGGTTTGTGTAATGATATTGCAGTGTACTATCGCAGTATCATTACTGTCAAAATAACAAAATTTGTCATACATATTTCATTTGTTTCTAGAAATTGCAATCGCCAAAGCTCGAGAAAAATCGCTTGCGGTCACACCTTCATACCCTTAACATCAAATCATTCCACCCTTCAGCTGAGTGAAAATCTTTCAGGCATTTCAACAAAGATAAAATATGACGTCTAGACCTACGAACTGGACCTTGTTTGTGGTAGTTGTAGCAGTATATTATAAATTCCCCCATCCATTTAAAACCGTACTGCACAACATATTGACTTCTGAATCAACTTTCACTTTCGTTTGCTTACGTCATATCTAAAAATAGCGGCTGTTAGCCTTTGATATGAAAAGTGGTAGAAACTAAAGGTCAGCATTCGCTCAGGTCAGTTGCCCCGACCCTCAGCGGTCTCGTAAGGTTATCTGTAGGGGTCAATTTCTTAAGAAATATCAGCTTATCTGTTTCTTTACAACTGATGTGTACACAACTGATGCATTGACGGCGGCCCATATTAATGTATTTCGCCCCTCGAAAGTGAAAGACTTAAATTTTCGCTCGAAATTTCCCACATGAAACATTCAATCATCCTCTTACCAATTAAAGAATAAAAATAACGGGTCATTGCGCAAAATTTGGTACTATAAAAAGAAACAAATTACCCAATATCACAGTGCTATATATTTACCGACACTTGGAATTCAAAATGGCCGCCATCCCTGTGTTAACTCTATGGGTAAAATAAATTTTTCGATTTTCGAAAAACTACGACCATGAAAATTTCTTTTGAGTCTATGAACTTCAACATGAGCTGCCACGAGACCAAAAACGTATCAATGAGAATCCGAACACCTGTACCCTAAGCACGTTCTACCTTCAACAAGGCTAGTAATCAATCCACTCTCAGTCTGCCTAAGTTCTTCTGAAAGTTTTTGCAGTTAACTCCGTGGTACTAAGAACGAAGTATAGTATTTTGTCATGAGAGTAAGAAGTTTGGCGTCTTTTCCTTTCTTCATCTCGTCTGAAAGGAAAGACGTCAGGGATCGCAACATTTACAAATATCTATTGACTCTGATTTATAGATGCCATAATTGTATTGTCAATGATTACCAGCCAGGCAATGCAATACTTAAGCAATAACAGCGACAATACCAAGAGACCTTTGACCGGTACAGTTCACGACATACGTGCACGAGCGATAGCGAGGGCTATAAGCTTATGAAATGAACTGGTCAAAATCGAGTGATAGCACCCGTTGCTTAATATTAAATTTAAAGTCCGGGGTGAAACGTCAAAAGGGATTTTTCTCAGGCTGAGAGTTCGTGCCTGTTCCAATCGTGCTATATTTCGAATATAGCACAGTTATTTTGACGTCTCGACCAATCAGATCGCAGTATTTGCGCCATTAATATGTTCGTATGATACAACTGATAAATAGTAATTAGAGTAACTGTTCAGGTTGCTCTGCACACTACAGGGGTTTTACCTCATCGGAATTCCCCGCTCTGCTAGTAAGCCC
>LD344892.1:148253-159779 GCA_001465055.1 Ptychodera flava
CCCCCCGTTAATCACACGAGGCGTTAAACGGCTACTTGTGAATCAAGAACACGAAAGCCATGTGTATAGCTAGGTGACCGAGGTTTTAAGTTCCAAATATACAGAAGACAGTAAATGCAGCTAATGTAAACCTCAATGAAAGTGATTGGGACAAATATAACTAATCCTTCTTCGCTTTCATAAAAAATTTAATCAACAATATCTGTAAATAATGATCAATTTGAAATTGTTGTTGCAACGTTTTCTCAGTACTATTTACGATATCGAGATCATAAAGAATATGTCTGCCTTCTTCCATACAAAGTATGGTCCTATACAGATCTGAACTGATCTCCCATATCATAACATCTTCTAAGAGACTATTTTCTAATCCAGATATCCGAACAAGATAATTGAATAGGAAAAGAATTTTTGCTACCTGAAATTCTCCGGACAACTCATCCATTAAGTAGATATATAAAAGAGGCAATAAAACTAAAACTAACGACAAGGTACAGTACTCAAAACAAGGCAGGATAATCCGGGATACGGGGATAATCCTAAATTCACGAATAGCAAACACATATTTATAATGTCTCGATGAAAGATTATACTGTGTTAATATTGGTCATCACTGTATATTTGTGATGACATTCTCATTTTCATTTGTCCATTAAACAGACACATTGATACTTCTTTTAAATGTAAATATACTCTCGAAACTAAAAACCAATATAAATATACCACTTCGACTATAATACAAAGATATAAGTATACAATATTTTGAATTGATGGTATTATCGTTTTGATTTTGGAGTAAAGTAAAGATCTTTAGTGAGTTTTGAAATCATGCATGGAATTTGTTTCTTTCCTCCAGTGGATTGGCTTGATTGGTATGTAAATGCTACACTGTTATTGACTCTGGTCATCATACTCAGTAGGTCTAAGGTGTTGCTATGGCGACTAAAGACGTCACACAGTGCTTGTATGAACCAAGATCCATTTTTGCGATTTCTCCAAGAATAGTAACCTGAAAATAACAATGTGAAGGAATAGAATAGAAACACTTGCATCATCTCGAGTAAACTCTGCTAGCTAATGAAACTCATCGTTAGTCGACACCGATCGTCCACTGTAATGAAGGCCAATGAGCCAAACTTAAAGTGGATTTGACAGATATATATTAACATATATGGCTGTCCGATGCTAATTAAGGATAGTTTTTGTGAGAATGACATATATAAGGCCATACAAACCATTAACTGTTGCAAAGGCCAATAGGAAATCTTGATCCAATGCAAAGCCGTGTGAATCCATGCCAATACCGTCTGGTTCGTCATCACTCTTAACAACTACACCATCATCGAAATCAGTACCACGACAAGCCTAGAGACCAGATAGATATTGGCCTTAATAAGGAAGTATCCGAGACATATATCTACGACAAAGTAAGTGCTTAAGCCGAGATATGTCTTGAACACAGTGAACATTTTTGATAGTTTCAAAATATATTTCATAAAAAGTTAACCATTAAAACTGTCGATATAGAATGACTATAACTCTAATCCGTTGTTTTAGCAACTCTAACAGTCTTCTATGGACAAATGGTGCACGATAAAAGATGGTTTTCGGTTGCTCTACAAGGACACAAATCAGCATAGTATATAGGTTACCTACCTGGATGAAGAACAGCTTGGGTTTCCCGGCAAGTGATGGACAGTTTGTGCTGTCAAAGAGGGTCGTTAACTGATCAAGATGAACAGCGTAGTCTGTGCCAAACACCCTGCCTTCCTCTCCATGACTCAGTATAATTACAACCAGACAGTCACTGGTAGAATGGTCACGTTGTGATTCTGAATGTAAATATGATGAATTTGATGAGAATACCTTTCTACTGTAACATTTCTACAAGGATGGATGCTGTATACGCTCACCGTATTAAACCTTTCTATGGTTTGGGAATTCCCTATGACATTTACTCATGTCGTAACTGCGCCGTCGGACTTTGTGCCGCCAATAAGTATTATATGGATACTTGATGTAGATGTTAAATCGGGAAATTGTAATAAAGTACAGGCCAGAATCAGAGAACCCGAATCGCTGGTAAATGTTTGCATTATGTAACGATTGCTAAAATACAAATACTTTTGCTGATCCTCGAGTGGCATTTAATGACATTTGAACGACGTGACCTCCAGTCTGAACCTTAGTTATTTTTTACACCCACGCCATGACCAGAGTTCGACTGAACCTTTCACCAGTATAAAAGCTAAAGGTGGAATGCTCTTAAAAACCGAACGCACCTTTTTCGAGTAAATTCATCATCTCAGAGACTTTCTTGTCATTTTTGCGCACCACCTCGAAGCCAAGCTCTATGAAACATTTCTGGATTCTCTTGGCGTCAACATCAGTGCCCTTTCTTTGCTTGTGGTTGTCAAAGTTTTCGTTGTTAATTAGAATGGCCCGTCCTCTTTTCTGGTGAGTCATATCGTACGCTATGTCTTCCAGCAACGCTGTCCATTTCTGATCCATCTGTCATTAAATATCAGCACAACTGCAAAAGTTACAAAATGTTATTGAATCAACATTGAATCAACAACAGGACCTGCTCAATCATTACCGGAGCGTGGGAAGGGCTAAAATCGACGATGTAATTGAATCGCAAGCTTATCCCTCCTCCGCCGCTTTGACTTTTATTATACCATTGAGCAATAAAGCTACCTATTTCAGTAATACTGTCATTATGTATATATATCTCAGAATTACCAATTGTGTAGGGATAATTGTAAACCAGTAAGTGACACTTAATCAATAACAGTTAATTAATGACACTCCCTTTGTCCTCCCGTCCAATACCTGTACCTGGTATAGCAATAAGATGCATAGAATGTTGTCGACGCTGAAATAGAAAATGCGTCACAAGAATCTCAGGTCTACACGACTACAAAAACCGATTATCTATAAATTGGCTTTATTATCCTAACGTCGACATGACATTGTTATTTGCCTAGTTTTGACAGGAATACTGTTATAGCTAAATCTGATCTATCGCTAACAAGCTATTATCAGTTGGGAACGACGGAAGGCGTGTCTATGGGACGGAAAGTTTTGTTGCATTTAATGTGAAGACTACAGAAGTATCATTTTTACCATTGCCACTGGTGTTTGCTTTAAACTTGTTGACAAACTACTCTTCAATACGCATGTCAGTCACTTTTGGCAATGTGCGTAATACAGCGAAAGACGTATGCAATCTCCATATCGTGAGGTTTGTCTTCTGATAAGATTACATTTAGACTATTTTCTAGTCGCTTGTGAAAAGCTGTATATTGTACATCAATATTTAACGTATTCCAAGGTATTGGAGAATGCAAGAAAAATGAAATGGTTTACAAACAATATGTGTGTTTTGAACTCGATCCCACACAATTGTTTAGAATTTCATTCATTGGCGATCTTCTGTCGACAAAACAAAACCTTATAAGTCTCTATAACATTTAGAGGAACTTGTGATAATAATTGAGTAATTTTTTTGTTTCTGCAGCTGTTGACTAACGCCATCAATTTACCAGTCATACTTTGTTTCATGTTCTTTCAAACTCGGAAACATCGATTCAAATGGAAACCTGGACACTTTAGAACGTTGCCAGTATCGTTCTTACCTTATTATTTCCCAGGCTTGTCTTTTAGTTTGGTATTCCAAGCTGAAACTCTTTGATATGTTACGAGCTCGCTCGCTGCCTTTGAAAAGATACTTTGTGTCCTGGTTTTGATTCCACGTAATACCTATAAATATCGCCAAGAACGTGATTGTTCAGTTTACAATATCTAATATAAATGCGCAAAGCAATAAAAGTTGCTACTAAAAGTCTTATAAATAACCATGAAGATCTCTACCTAGCACCTGTGCAAACTCTCGTAAACTGTAACAATAGATGAGACTTTCCCCCAACAACAATTCATTATCGCTCTTTCACCGCTTATTTTGGATACATGAACAGATGAATGAAATAGCATGATCCCAGAATGTGAGACCATGGTGAGTCTACCGTTATGGCCATGTCATCCCTTGACGATTTAGCCTGCCTATGCCAACGTATGAAAATTTTGGCGAATACGCAGGGCGTGCGTCGAATACGATATGGGTAAGTTTTGTAGAAGTTCAAGAGCACGCTGAAGCACGCTGGTATACGTCGTAGTAGTGGTACGGCGAGTCGTCGAAAACGTCTGTGCATGCACGAAACTTTTCGACGTATGCAGCGCATGGCTAATACGTCCCGCCCACGCGGGCCATAGGTTATGCACTCGTTAACACACGTTGACACACGTTAGTTGCAAGTTACTCGGTAAGTCGAAATCCGGGGTCGAAATGCGTCGAGATAATTGTCTAGCGTACCCAACACGTATTTTTAACCCACGAGTACGTTATGAATACGCTATGTATATGCCAAAAATTGAAAAATATATCGTTAGTTCAGCAAGCCAGCGTTTTGGAGAAATTTTGATACGTCGGCATAGTACGCTGGCTAAATCGCAACGTATGACAGGGCCCTTGTTAGGTGGAAAAGGCCGGTGTGAGACTGATGATTGCCGGAACGTAATGATGCCTTTGAACACACTCTACTTTCGGGTGCATTGCTAGGCATTTTTCGTCAAGTTAGACGTGGTATAGTAGTAGCAGTGATCATATGTTGTTTTAACACTCCATTACTGTAGTTTTGTCTAAATTTAGGCAAGACCTTGTTTGACCTGAAAAGTGCGCTCTTTAGGCGTGCTTATGTTCAGTTCCTACATATTAAAGGTGAGTGACATTGGTTCATAACTCATTAAAATGCAAAGAACAGATGATTAGGGCCTAAAAACCCGAATGGAAAAACTTTGAAAGTCAGTACAGAACACCGCCTCAAGTGTTCCTTTCAAGATTGACAGTCAATGAACGACCATCAGTGGTACGGAGGACTTGAGAGGAGCTTCAACATCACTGTGTTCCAATCAAACCTTCTACGAATTTTGAAAACCTTGCCAGTCAAGATGTCAGTTTGTAGTTTAAAGGTACACGGTCACCGTAAATTTGCATATTCCATATATGGTAAAGGGTCGGGGCTTAGCGTACTACCTCGTAACACCTGTAGCTGTCAATCCTCCATATTCGATACGTGAAAGCTCATGCAGACGACGCTGCTAAGTATGCCATGGTTTGTCGTGTGGGGCGCCCTTTTTAAAAAGCGGCCACCCGCGTAAAATCTGTGATCGGCTTTCAAAAAACAGGTGACCGAATACCTTTAACGTCAATTGAATCAAGAGTGAGTCAACCGGCTGTTGGGAATTCCATATCCTCTGCGACTTTATCAAGTTTCAGTTGCGTTTTCTGGCTGCATGGTATTAACCAACCCAGACGACACCATAGCATTCAAAACGATGCGATCATAGCGGCAACGTAGAATATGATTACTTTCTGTTTTATATTGAATAATCTTATTAACGACTTTCTAAGGCAATAGATACGAACACTGTGAAGAGCTTACTTTATCAGTGATACTTCGAGTGCTGCAAGTGCCGTGCCCTGCACATATATACATTTGGTCGTTGCATGTGATGGACGCTAGAATGACGCAGTATGATATATTATTGGCGGTCTGAACACACGTGGTGCTTATGACTCACTAATTGCAGGACAAAAATTGCCATATGGCGACGACCAAAACTCGTCCCAGTGTCCTTGTTCGGTAGATCCATTTGGTGGTTAAGTGACTAATAGGGCATGGTCAATGAATGATGACCACTCAGGTCCACACAGCATTCTTCCGGTGCTGTCTCACTAAACTATAATGCCTTTTTACGCTCTGGTTGCTGTTTTGTCATCCTTGCTGTGTTACTCACACAATTGCAAAAACCAGCACAACGATTCGCCGACCAAAATTTTGGTCTTTAGCGACCGAGGCAAATCGGTGTTTGGAAATTGACTTCGTCGGTATGTCCTATTGCACGTTGGTGGGACCATGATTTTACCTCCACGGTAGGACCCACAGACTAGCCCATACCTTTTCAGTATTTGACCTGAGACGACTGGTCTTAGATTATTAACAGCCGATAAATGGTTCCCACACACAACTAGCCAGTGCAAATGTTCTCCCGGATTACCCAGTTCAAGAACCGTTCCACCACAAGGGGCAAGAATGGAGCTATAATACATGTATAAGTGAAGTATTGTGAAAGTAAACTGACTAACATTTCCGTGACGTGTACAAGCTATAGACTAACCTTAACGTACCTTCCTCTTGTAGTGTTCTAACTTATACCCGGTTATTGTTCGCCAGATACACACAGCTAGCAGACTCAGGTGTTGTGAGTTGTCCTTCCCAGTGCCCTAGTTGAATGTGGGTGGAGAGACTGCTACTGAAATGATCATGATAGTACAGCTACTGCCTTACAGGTTTTATAGACCTGTACACCTGTCAAAAATGTTTACAAATTTTTTCAAGCATTCAAGCCACAGCGTCATCTTACTAGTATATATATCAACAAACACCGCTTATCTTTTGTCTATGACGACACGGGGAAATACTCCTTTCCAAGCCGCCAAATGTAAACAAGAAAAACAATTACGTATAAACCTAAATAGAGCAAACCAATACGTTACGAATTCCTACAAGCGATATGGAAGGGAGCGAATATGAAATATGACCTTTGAACCGTTTGAAACATTCCGTCAAGTTTCTACAGTACTTCGTTTGTGTAGAGTGCCTAGAGCAAAATTTGTGGTATTTCGAGAAGCAAAGCAGCGGAACAGGGGTGGAGTTTGATTGTATTTTCAAAATGTTTCCTCCTTATACGCATATACACTTGGAGAGCTCATGTGCCCAACATATCAATGAATTCATAACTACGTGTGCTGTCTCATTGATGACGTCACCGTTTCAAGACCTGTGCAAGCGACAGGTCGTGCCCTTGCAGGGTCACATGAGGACAACTCCGGTCACATTTAACCTTGCATATTTGAAATGTATTTATTTGTTGTCGATGTCATGGCGATTTTTCTCCGGATATAAGTCGTTGAAATTATTTTGCTTCCCGAAGCTGAAGTCATCATCAAATTTGGTTATGATATCAATGAATTATTTCTGCTTCAAATTCTACATTTCCACCTTAAGTTAATTTTAATGATTCAATGATCTCGGCCATATTCTGACACTAGGATGATAGCACGACAACTTATAAACTTCAAAGTTATACGTACCTATAAAACTGCGACGATAAAGACTGTAGACGAAATACATAATTGCCATGATTAAAGAATTACAATTTGTTTTAGCGATATTGGAGCGAGATATTTTACGAATATCAAGAAAAATAAGAATACAACGTTACAACAAACAGATAAACCATGAATTGAAAGCATGAAAGCGATATAGAAATGGCAAGATGGATTATCACTGAAATGGTCATGAAGAATATATACAGTATAGTTTGACATATCAGCGAGCTTGTCATTAATTTTAACATCATTACTTTCCTTATCTATAGATTTTGTTAATCATCAATAAATCGTTATCCTGAAAATATTTTTGCATATTTAGATCATGCAGAATAATCCGAAGGACACGATGGAATATCAACACCACTGAGTAGTCACATGGGTTAAAACAAACGGCAGATAGACGCGTTGCCTAGGTTTCAAGGTCAAAGATACAGCATGTAAATGCATTTAACAATTTGACTGTTTGATCTTCAATGATTGTACTAAGAGTTTTAATATTCCGAAAATACCAGATATTTTCAGCACTTATTGCATCAGTTGTTGTTCACGAATGGAGTCAATGAACCCGGACTATTTCAAGAGTGGGGATAATAAACTCTATCCCACGTCTCTTAATGAAATTGTTTAGACAACATTAAAGGTATACTGTCACCTGTTCCAATTTTGCCACAGTTACCATGGAAAGAGAAAATCTAACCAATCACAGATTTTAAGCGGGTGGCCGCTTTTTAAAAGCAGCGCCCTCACAAAGGCATTTTGAATACCGAGGAACGCCCCTTTGACCAGATGTGGGCATATGTAGATTACAAGTGACTGTATACCTTTAATTGCTGACAAAGTAGCCGGCACGCAACGCAAGGGAAGCTGGTCCAACATTCATGTTCTTTGTGCATTTATGTGAAAATACTGCAGCTCAAGATAGGTCTGGACATCCTTTAGCACTCCTTGTGACATAGAGTTCAGCAATGGAATCAAACAAAAAGTATTGATCATTATATTTCGACACGCTTTCACTTTCAGCTGATCAAAGTATGTGTGACTTAGGGGGTCCTACCTTTTCTTTTGTATGAATTAGGGGGTCCTACCTTCTGTATGAATTAGACGGTCCTGCCTAATCCGTGGCAAAACGCGTCCAACGGTTTTCCTTTGATCTCGTTTTCAAATGTAAAAAGGAATAAAGACACTTTTTTATGTTTTTCATTAAAAGGTCATCAAAAGATAATTGGTCTTAAGTCCGTTTTCATTAGGTTGTTACTCATTCCGAAAAATTTATAACATAATTAGGGTACCCCTCTAATCCGTGGCAAAACGCGTCCAACAGTTATTCGTTTTTGATACAAAGAAAGGAAAACAAGAAAACTGCTATCATATACTGTTTTTCAGCTTTTGTTGAAAAAGTGAAAAGTACATTTAAGCTCCCTTTTCATGTTTTTGCTTTTCTCTCCTGTATACGTATAAACGAAACAGGGAGCCCTACTTTCTACAGAGTGGTCTAAGTGCGTCCATTCATTTTACGAATTTTACAACAAAACGCAAAATTGACAGTCTCAGGGATATTTTTGCTTCTTTTTATAATGCGCGTTCTCATGGGGGCGTAATTTATCAACTCAAGAGTTTGTTATATAACGTGGACCAGTTTGTTATTGTTCATAATGGGTAGGTGTGTGCATAATTATTTATAGTTTTGATGTATTTCTTTTATAATAATGTTAAATTGCTATGGGAACCTTTCTTGGAAGCTCTGATTCAGTTGTCGTATACGGCTACCTTCGCAGCAAATGCTTATACCAACAGTTGTCACACTTGACAGTGCAAACAATGAAATGTATCAATCAGTAAAATACAACTAAAATATTGTTTCTTTGCTCTAGAATCATATTCTATTGGCCGTAATTCCTTAACTCAGAGCGAATTGCTCTCGGTACAATATTTCGACTGAATCAGTGGACCTGTTACGTCATGACACTCTTCAGAATGACACAACAGCTGATGAAGGCTGAGTGATTCAGTCGAAATGTTCTACCGAAAGCAATTCGCTCTGAGTTACAGGAATTGTGGCAAATAGAATCAGTAAAATGATTTAGGTTTGTGTTGATACCCTCCCGTTTATTTTGACTGCGGCCATTTCCTTAATCTGACTTAAACTAAGTTACATGTGGCCAGATGGAAGAACTCGCGCAAAGTTTCCTACCAAAAGCGATGCAGACAATCATAGGAAGTAGTATTTTATTCGACACTGAACTTACATTCGGTTTTGGATTCGGTTTTGAGTTCGAGGGACTGATCGTAACTTTACAATTCCTCCTATATTTTCTGCTATTTAATGCCCCTTTGTCATTAAAATATGATTAAACTGTACAGCGTGGCTGTATATTAAGTATGTATTATAAAGTATAAATATTGCCTGTATATCTTCACAAAAATGAAATTTTTTCGGACAAATTAGAAATAGTGCATTTTCCAATAATTTCCTTAAGAGGGCGCTTTTCTTTGGCAAAACATAATCAGAGCTTCCAAGAAAGGTTGCCATGGAAAATCGACGTAATTATAAAAGAAATTCATCGAAACTATTAATAATTATGCACAAACCTACCCACTATGAACAATAACAAACTGGTCCATGTTATATAACTAACTCTTGAGTTGATAATTTACGCCCCAATGAGAACGCGCATTGTAAAAAGAAGCCAAAATATCTCTGCACTGTCAATTTTGCGTTATGTTTTAAAATTCGTAAAATGAATGGACGCACTTAGACTACTCTGTATAAAGTAGGGTTCCCTGTTTCGTTAATACGTATACAGGAGAGAAAAGCAAAATACGGAAAAGGCACTTACATGTACTTTTCACTTCTTCAACAAATGCCGAAAAACAGTATACGATAGCAGTTTTCTTGTTTTCATCTCTTTGTATCAAAAAGGAATTACTGTTGGACGCGTTTTGCCACGGATTCCCTCTCACCAAATGGGGGTCTAATTGCGTCCATTCGTTTCATCGTGACTACCTGTTAAGTACTTAAAGCACTAGACAATCCAAACAAAAATATTCGACTGTCTATGCCTAGGGAAAAGAAAACATGAAAATGTGGTGTTTTTGTGTTTTCATTTTCAAATAATCTTTTTCTCTTTCAGTGTTAAAGTATGCGTGTTCTATCCAAAGTACATGAACTGTACGCACATTTAATTACTAAGGTTTGCTACAATGTAACAATTAATTGCCGAACTTGTTATGTTTGTCAAAATTTTGTTTACGCAGACATTGAGCTACTTAAAATTGAGTTCCCGCCAAATTGAAAAAGAATAAGCACTGTTTTCAACAGATTGCAAAAGATGGTACGATGGATGGGGTTGACCCAAGATGCAAATTGTAGCGCCAGGCATGAAAAATAGCCTTTTCTATCAAAGATTTTGTCTCAATTGGCCGAGGCAATGTAGCAAACTTTAAAATTCTGATGATGAAATGTCCGGAACTGACGCCGCGTGGGACTGACAAAAAGTGTTGCAACTTTAAGGGACGTAATTAAAACTCGTCAAGTAGACGCGCCTACAGAGAGAGGCAGCTTGACTGTATTTGATAACTTTGCTCAAAGTCGCTCATTTTGATAAGTCAGTTTGGCATGTACCAAGCCAGCCCAAGGCGGAGGCCTACCGGTACTCTTTCGCCATGATTCGTTCAATTTGTGTCCATTCTGTAGTTTCCCGAGCGTTGGTAATAAAAAAATTGTTTGTTGATAATGTAAAGTGGTCGGATTTTAGCACTTCAAAAAGTTCTGTTTGGGGACCGGGGGGGGGGGGTTTGAGGTCAAACGCTATTACCCCCAGCCCAATTTACCATGCACTTTTTAAAAATTAAAACTTCAAGTTTGGAATCGCGGATAGGCATTGCAAGCTGACAACAGTGAAATAAATATGCCAATAAAAACTCAACTCCGGGTGTATGCACTATTTTGCGAGCTGCAATCCTTTTTTGATATATTTTGTCTTTTGTGTAAAATAGTGAATACGTATATTAACGTGTTTTTTGCGGAAAAAAACGCCCAAAACAATTAGAACAACGACTTTATTCGAATATGGTGAAACACCGCGCCACCAACGTCAGACAGCCAGCCACTTCCTATCCAACCGTACCGTAAATTTTTTGCCGCGTTGAGCAAATTAGTTGTTTGCCGAAATGTCTATTAAAAATACCCCTGGAAGTTACCACTGTAAGGAACACCCTGCATATGTTTACACCCCAGATTAGTTTGAGAACATTTTCAAAAGATACCTCGAAAGTGTCATTTGGCGCGA
>LD344895.1:0-38548 GCA_001465055.1 Ptychodera flava
ATTGGTAAATGTTTGTTATATTATAATAGGTAATTTGTTTCTCTTCTCCTAAATTCTGCATGGTGACCCTTGCTTGCCTTTAGGATATTTTGAACAAAGTATTCAAGATGTCGGTTTTAAGTGTGTATTATCTTATAATGGATCGATTTGGATAGAGTAGCATTGATGCGCTAATTTGAGATGTCCCCGCATTTCAGATTTCAGACTACGTCCTATCGACACTTTCAACAAATCGGTCGAACAGCAATGTTGGACTCCGAGCATATAATACAATTCCGACCATTTTGTTAAAGCTTAGGCGTAGTGATCCCCTCGGGCATGTACATATTACAATACGTCTCTAAAATGGGACAATGTATTACGTGTTTCGTTTGTCAACAATATTTGCTGTGTCGAAGATGAACAAATCTTTTTTGATTCCCCATATATTACTACAATCTGGGCTTGAATTGGTGATTCGTAGTATATTGATTTTAATACTCAGCTTGGTTACCACTGATTAGAAGTTGTCATGCGAGTAGATTGCAAGCATTATGAGGAAGAAAGTCCATTCCGCCGTTACGACTCTGGACGGAAGGTAGAAAGCCTAAAACTCTCCGGCCGCCGATCGGACAACTTGTGTAATCTTACATCTGATCAGACTGACAAATGGGCAACTAAAATGTGCAAACCAAGTCACGACGCATTCGTCACATAGTTTGGTCGTGAGGGTACTAGTATTTACCTTGTCAACAACATGTACCCAATGTGAAATGATATTGACACGTATGTCGCAAAACAATTGTTTAACTAAATCCACGTGAGACTCTCATGTAAGTGGCTTTTCGACTGCCGTCTAACTACTTATCTTTATATTCATTTCTTTCTTTCTTTATTTTACTTTATTTTAACAGAATAAGTCAATTCATTTCCTACACAAACGATGTTTTATGATCTCCCATGACGTCCTGCATAAAAAAGCTATAAATGTACACAAAAAAATATAAAAACTTGACACGTAGTATACATGAAATCGTCAATGTACGTATAACATGGACAAATCACAAAATCACAACAGAGTCTGCGAGTGATACAATTTTAGTAGCTGTCGCTTTCTGGTCATTTAAACTACTGACGTTGCTTAAATTCTAGGCACGAAATGTGGAGGTCATTATCAAGGGAAAGAAGGAACTTTCCACAACGAAGGCTTTCCAGGAACTGAAGTGGGAAACTGCACATGGATAGCGCATACTCCGAAGGAAACGACAGTGACAGCTAAAATCGTCAGTTGTTCGTTGATGGTCAGCAAGCAAACTTCAGGTTACATAGAGATCAGAGATGGTGACGTCACAGATGTCGACGAGGCTCAAATATTGCGAAATGTTACTCAGTCGGACTGCGAGGAAGGACTTGTACACGGCGGGTATACAACATCAAACAAGATGTGGATACGCTTACATGCGACAGAAATTTTGGAAGAGAATGTTTACTTCGAGTTGCAGTTTAACGGTATGTCAAATTGGTCTGCGTAGAACATTTAGAAAATGGAAACATTAGCCAAAGGCCCTGGTGAGCAAGAATTGATATCGAACATTGTCAAAACACCACATTTATGGCAGATTGGGAAAGTTAAGCTTAATAGATACTTGTAACAAGAATAAACTCTTGTCTGTTTGTTTAGATGTTATTGATTGCTTGAAAGTAAACTTTCGAATCGGTATTGCAAAATAAACACACAGCTACTAGGCATAAAATTGTATTTTTTATAAAGTTCTGGTTGGTAAATATATGAATAATTGATTCATTATAAATATTCAAGTAAGTCGAAACATTCCCCAGTGGGGAATTTGAATGTATCTAAAAGTGCCAATATCAAAAGGAAAAATCGAGTCATCGCCAGTTGTAAAGTGACACTGAATTTGAATCGTGGGTGAGCAACATATGTGACGGCGAACATACGTGGCAGTGTATTAAAGTGGAATGAGCCTTGGGGACAGATATCAGGGTTCTCAACTTTTTTTCAATATGTTTGGGTCTACCACCTGTGGGGCTCATTTTATAGCTCTTGGTGTAAGAAAAATTTTACCATCCTAGTCCAAAATTGAGTTTTTCCCATGATGGCAGCCATTTTGAATTTCAAATATCTGTGAATGTTAGGTAATTTATTTCTCTAGGACCAACATTTAATTTAATAAAATCATTTTAATATGTCTTTGACTGATTTAAGTGATCAATCCAGAGAACATTGATGTAGAAATTTATATTCTTTTTAAAGAATGTGTCGCCTTAACATGAAATGCAGGATGTTCTCATTGTCAATGAATGTCATTCTCGGTCACTTGATTTATTGGGAAATCTCCTTTTCAGCGTGCGGAGGTAAAATCGAATCGTCCCACGGCAGTATAACCTCTCCCTTCTATCCGGATTCGTACGTGAAGGACGGAGCGTGCAACTGGACAGTGCTCTCTCCCCACGCAACAGTCATCTCGGCCAGCTTCACAAATTTCGCCCTACGGTCTTCAGAGGACTTTGTGCTGATTGGAAATACCGAGGGAGTGGGCGACATTGGGCGATATGGCAACAATCACGCACAGAGATATATCGCTGACACAATAAAGAACAAATTATGGCTTTCTTTGAAAGCTTTCGACTTCGAAAAAGGAAATTCCAGAGAACTATTTGGATTTCACTTAGAATATGACGGTAAGACCCTTATTTTTATCTTTTCAAGATATCTCATTACGTAGTACACCGACGTACCAGAGCCAACATCGAGTACTGCTTTGAAAGAAAGCACATTATACGGAGGCATTTACCGTGATTAGTTACGCCACATGTGACTTTTTGTCTTTTCCCGTCTGTGTGTTTAAAACGCCATCACAAGTGAACTCAGACGGGACATGGACAATGTAAGATTAGGCTAATTCTTAAGGTAGTATGCGGCCCGAAATGAAAGACTTGTAACTTTTGCTCAAACTTTCCTGAACAAACCTTTAAACCACTATACCGAATCAAGAATAAAGATTAGGGGTCACGGAGCAAAGTTTTGTGCCAAAGAAAAAAGATTACCTTTCATTTGCTGATATTGGAAATTCAAAATGACCTCCATCCTTGCATCAAGTTAAATGCAATTTTCTATTAATTTCGAAACAACTGAGGATATGAAAATTCCCCTCACTCGAAGACTTTTAAAAAGAGTGGTAGTTGTAAACAATTGAGAGCTTGAATATCTGTCCTTGAGAAGCATTCTACCTTAAACCACGATTTCTTTTTTTGGTTGCTTTTCAGCAAAATTAGCTACTGGTGAAAACATAACTGGTTACAATGGTTCTACATTTTCACCTCTGTACCCTATGAACTATCCGACAAATTTTGAATTTACAACGAGGATATCAACTCCAAAAGGTACCATTATGACTCTAGAGTTTAAAGAATTTGATATACGCAACGGAGATTCCGTATCTGTGTATGACGACGGCGGTAATCTCGCAGCCGTATATCACCAGGACAACGATGTTGCTATGGTGAAGATTAACGCAAGTTCTTCGTCTGTTATTCTGCGTTCTGGTTTCAGCGACGACTCAACTAATGGTACATACCGACTGGCATTCCAAGGTAATATTAACTATGATGTTTACAGCAGCTGAAGGAGCAATTATGTGAACTTACGTTTTCGCAGATCATAGCGTAACTTAGCATGGGTGTTGAAGGGAAAATGTAGACGTTATTGAACGATAAACATTTTCTGTGACGCCCGATACATCATTAGATTTTTCTGGGCTGGGTGTTTGGCAAGGCATTATGGGTAAAAAGGAAAAAATAAAGATATCACGATTACAAGAAAATTATCAGTTTTAGTTAGGCTATAATTATATTATATCATGCTACCATGCGCCATTCTGATTGGACGAGAGCGATGCTAAAATATTGTTTTACCACTGATAGCGGTGGTAAAACGGGCCCCTAAACAAGCATTTTTGAAAATTGCCCGGTCGGTGCATTTGAACGATGTGGCTCTGAACTTAATCCGAAACAGTCCGCTTTGTTTCAAAGACCGAGTTCGAATTTCGATACAGAGATAAAGTATGGTTCTGTAACTCACCTCTTGGTGAAAATAAGCGGTCTATGATGAAAGAAATCTCCGAAGCAACATATTTATTTTGGTATGATGATGTACAAAATTGTATAGGGTAACAGCGCACTGTGTAGTTTGCTTGATCGATTCAGCAGGAGTCGAGACGCGACATACCGCTCTTTAAAACGAAGTTACTACTAGTATTCGTTCATACACAAATAAATTGAAACTTCCTCACTGTAACGGTACGTCAGATATTCCTTCCTAGAGTTTGGGCTGTAACAGACCAGGGTGTTCTAACGATGTAGCCCAAGAACTTGAAGAAGTTCAAAATAACAATGCTATCATTCCTGGCGACTGCGACGAAAATCGCTGTGTCAGCGTCCAGCTCTCGCTGAATCGGGCAACACACTCTGCTCGCATATTACAACTGTTCATACAGTCGCCGTAATCCATGTCTGGATTATTTCAAAACTGCACGTTTTCTAGCACAAATTATCCATCCAAAATATCCATCAAAAATTGAACCTGTAACCCCACTGCACCACCTCCTCTGTCTGAATGTTACGACGGTTGGCGCACACCGGACTGACAGTGAATGAGACAAATCTATTTTTAGTGTACTACGCAAAAAAAAAAAGCCAGCGCTATTGTTTTTATGTAAATTTACTAAAAAAATTGTTACTTTTTCTTTTGCTTTGAACTCTTGACCCATTTCTGTGTCTGAAGCAGTTCGTGTTGCATATAAATATTAATAATTTTGATGAACGTAATGCGTATGTTATCGTAGGATATTGTGTTGGTGTGTTGTCAACGTAATCCAAACTTATAAAAATGCTCGGTCTCGGGCGATGATTTTCCGACGTTCCATCTCTCAGACGTCAGTTTTTCTGCATTTTGGGCTGAAACTGACGAAAATGCCGGACCAAGACGACAAAGACACACAAGTTGATATAATATAATAGCAATAACCCCCTTCGAAGTCGGGTATACACTCGATTTTGGTACAATTCGCTCCATATAGCACTCGCCTATCGGCTCGTGCTATATGTCGCGCATTCTACCAAAATCTCGTGTATACCCTCCTGCGGCGGGGGTTATTGCTTAAATATAACCACCTATAAAACAATAGCTTGCTTGTTCAACCGATCGGTAACTGAATGTCTAGTTCTCCCTATAAAGGTAAACATTTACAAACTGAGATCCGCTTTTCCAAAACTAAGTCACGGAATGGCGTCTTTTTATCTCAACAGCCTTGCCGGTATGCTTTGGCCCCAACGCTGTAAACGCTAACGTGGTTCCGGGGCAACCTTTCTACGAACCCGGCACCACGGTGACCGTATTATGCAGTGAAGGTTACAAAAAGTCGACGAACCATAGCAAGCTGGCCTGTAAGAATGACGGAAGCTGGAACGCTGAAGTCCCAGGTTGCCTTGGTAAGATCAGAAAGTAAAGGCTGCCAAAGACGTACTTCAAAACTCTTTCCGAGGTCGTTCGTTTACAAGGAAGTTCACCAAACTGTGACAAAGTTGACAAACTTGCTAATTTATCATGCATAAACTTTTTCTTATTATTTACAATACAAACATATAAAAGCACGAATCACTGCTTCGTACAAACATTCTCATCAAAAGTTGGAAACATAACTGAAGGGTGAATACGAGTTGTTGCCTGAAGACTAGAATTGCACTATATAACGTGTATATATACTACCAATTTTGAATCAAACTGCCTGCTAAATCGTCCATAACGCAGAATCTTTAAACATTTGTTGGAGCCCACTTATACAAATTTATCCGTATACTTCGCTTCCGTCGGGCAATTGCACATTATTGGCTCTAGCTCGAGACAAAGGAACAATAGCCTTCCTGTGGTGTGTGTGTAAATGCTCATTGTGTTTTGCATCAGGAATTCAATATCAATATCAATTTTATCCTGCCGAAGGATTGTGATCCATGTGTCACGAAGCAGTCCTTAAACTTAGTGAAAACAAAATATTCAGGCTGTACCGTCAACAAAATCATGTATACGGAGCCGCCCAGAAAAAGTCAACACTTGTAGCCAGAGTCACAGCCGTACAGAACAATGTGATAAAGTTTCGGGACTTCACGGCACAATGGATCGTGTTGGCTGAAAAGGATACTAACAATAACATAACGTTAGTTATGTTATGTTGAGAAAGTAACTCAATTTTTTGGAACATAATAAAACTCAAAGCTTTGCTTACAGAAATGAGTGATACATAACAGGCTCCATATTTTTGCTTTTCATGAGATAATTGATTGCAACCAACATAAAACCTTAATAAGCCAAAAATGCTATAATTGATATATTGCTGAATTTTCATTGGCATAGCATTATATCATATTTTCTGTGACATCACATTTTCTCTGCAGTTGTGTCATGAGGTGATCTCTGCCAACTTCAAAATGGCAACTAAGAGGGCGCTAGCTACACTTAATAGTATTGTTTCTTATCATTTGCCATGACGGATATAAACTGAATGGAACAGATACAATAATGTGTCAATCAAACAGATCTTTGGATGCAGATGTACGTTTATGTACACGTGTATCTAACATAAACAATAGAGTAAATACTAAACGCGTAACGAATGTACCACATCAAAATACAGATTACCTCTAGCCAATAATCTTTTATCCATTGATTTTAACCATGTTTATGCACTGCCAGTCAGATCATATCAGAGTATTTTCGAATTAAGAAATGAATTTCATCCATTTGTTGATTGTGTTTACAGTGAGTCTTTTCTGACAAAAGTGCGATTAATTGTTCTTTAATTTGTATGTTTTTTGTAGTTGTTCCGGTAACTGCAAGCCCAGCTGACAATGAACGTACTTTTCCTGTAGGTAAGCAAAGAATTTCATATTGTAACCACATTTTTACATCTGCCAACCATTATCTAAGCATCTTTTTGCCCGAAAAGTTCACATTGCTTAAGAAAGTCTTAGGAAACTAAGACCACACTGCAATTAAATATTTAGCCGTATATCTAATGAATCTTTGTGTCCTTATTTCACTCCGAATTTAAAATTTGCAATTGTTTCTTCGGCCTCACGATGACATAATGTTGATTTAATTCAATTTGTTTTGTATTTTAGCCACTGTGTCTGCTACAGTAGTAACGTGTCTGATCCTGGCTTCAATTATGGCTATTATCGTGATCTATAGGAGGTAAATATAAACGACGAGTTTTCGGATCGTATTAACAGTTTTCCTTCGTCTGTAATAATGATCCTAACAACATCAATATAAATCATCATCATTTTCATCATCATCATCATCATCATCATCATCATCATCATCATCATCGTCGTCGTCGTTATCATTACATCATCATCATCGTCGTCGACGTCGTCGTCGACGTCGTAGTCGTCACTACCACAATTATCATCATCATCATCATCATCATCATCGTCGTCGTTATCATTACATCATCATCATCGTCGTCGACGTCGTCGTCGACGTCGTAGTCGTCACTACCACAATTATCATCATCATCATCATCATCATCGTTATCATCGTCTTCAGCAACATCATCATCATGGTCACCAACATCGTCGTCGACGTCATCTTAATAATCATCATCATTATTATCGTCATCGACATTATCGTCATCGACATTATGTCAAAGTCGTTGTCAATGCTCATCGGTATTACTTGCAATGGTCATTTAAATTCTTTGTACGGCCATTTCACTTCTTTCAGGGTTATACAGAACAAATACCTATCACGCAAGACCAGTGGTTCAACAGATCCCACCAACGAACACACTATTAGTGGACTGAATGGCGAGGAACTCATCAAAGACACGACCCTAAACAACACAAAAAACAACAGAAATGGTAAAACCGAACTGCACAATCACTCATACGAAAATGCAAATCTTGACTTTCAAGTCAATGCCAGGACAACAAGCAACGTAACTCGTCTGAACGGTAACGAGACCGTAACTCATGACAGTCACTATGATTATGCCGAAGATGATTTTTCGAATAAGCCGACAAAGAAGCAACGCGGACACAAGAATAATATCGATGATCATATAGACTCTCACAGAAATGACAGCCGAGCTAGATTGGGAGATGGCGCAGTATATGAGATGGTTGATGACGTTTGTGACTCAGAAAGTACGCACGAATACGCTGATGTAAATGCTGAAGAAGGAACGAAGCACGGCGTAGTACGGCAACAGAAACACCACCAGCGCGGTGTAGAGAGCAGTGGTCCAAAAGGCACAGAAAGTAGAGTCACTACAAATCCAGCGGGTGGAACTCTGAATGATATACCCGATTATTTCCACGTATATGACAAAATAGATCCAGAACATTACGAAGTTGCAACAAAAAACAATTCTCGTAAAGAGAACGCAATGACTGAAAACATCGCGTATGAGTTGAGTGATGATACAGCTATACTGAGCACCCAGCAAAGCACAAACGAATTTACAGCCGGTTTTGTTGACAACGACATCTACGAGGGTGGAGATGATGAGGCAAATCCCTCGTCTGGGTCAAAGTTCACGGAAAACGTTCTTTACCTGCCCGGCGTCGTCGGCCTGTGAATATCAGGAAATCGCTTTTAATGAAGACGAACATAACGTATAAGTCTACGATAAGAGATCAATTGTATAATTTCAATTAGTATGGACGGAAATGGACGGTTATTCCGAAAAAAAGGAGTCAACTTAAAAATCTTATAAATAATCTATGTTAATCTTCTTTTTTACATTTAAGTTATACGAAGTGGCCATGAATATACATTACGTAGTGCTCTATATTGACGTATGCGCCATAATGTAAAACACATTAAGCAGAATTATTTAATGCCATATTACTTAGAATACGCAATTTCAACCAATGATATAGTTAATTGGTTGGGATACTTTGCCCCCTGAAAGAACGCTTTCGTTGATTTTCTTATTGCGCATTTACTATCGCTATTTTACATCTGGAATGTACATTGCCATAGAAGATTATTAACCACATAATTTACTGCAAGACATAATGGTTGCACGCAACGTACTTTAATTGTAGCATAATTGTATTACAAACTGTACAACATATTCTAATGAGCTGTTTCCATACAGTCAGAAAGGACAACAGCTACTTGACTGTTTATGTCTAACCACTTCTGTTATCTTCCTATCTAGTCAGTAAATATTATAGAATTAACACACAGAATGGCGGTCATTTTCATCTCTATGCTTTAACTCGAATTCAGAAATTTGAGAAGGCGTTACCGACCGAATTTTTGAGCTATGGTTTTGTAATAAAAAAGAAGCCGGGACACAAATACAGTGACGGTACTTCTGCGTTTTTGACTTTTGGCCAAAAAAGTCATGTGGACACATGCGCGTCATGACTTTTTTGTAAGTCAGGTTTCCAATGCCAGGACATATTATGTGCACTAATGTACATTGAATTGTCAAAATGGAACTAGCAGAAACATATTATTTACATGTGAATTCATGTTATGGATCAGTGGCTATGTTCAATAAATATTCTGTAATGTTCCTGAAGTTTGTTTCTGTCTGTGCAACCATATTATTTTATTACGACCATTTTTGCAAGAAAAAGAAAATAAGAAATTAAATTCGTATGACCGCATCATTTTTGAATCAACCCAAGGACGAGAAACATTTTTGCTTAAGATTTTAGTCTCCAAAAATATTGCAATCTTTCATTCTATTTGTAATTCTGCCTACAGTTTGCAGGTAAACAAACAAGCAAACATTTAGAAAAATCTGTAATTTTTACCTGAAAAAATGTTCTTATAACAGATTCTACCATAATAATAATAATAATTATTATTATTAATGTAATCAATTATATTTGAAGCGTCTATATACACTACGATAAACGGTATCAAAGACGCTGCATAAAAAAGTTACAAAAAATCAAAAACTAAAACAAAAAATGCAAAAGACGAAAGTAAATTGAGAAATGCGAACAGCTAAAAGAAAAATATAAAAATGTAAAAATTTTAAAATTTAAAAATTAACAAATACGACACTTTGCAGATCAACCCATCTCGTAAACTTATATCCCCCAAATTTGACTCATAAAAAGTTAAATAAAGCCCAATTTAAAGAGGCACGTTTAAAGGTTTGGTTTAAAAGAAGCGAGAGTAGGGAGCATCGGACCTTATGTATAAGATTGCTCAACAGAAAGGGGCCGCAACACTGAAAGGGTGATCCTAATATTTATTAAAATGAATATGTTCTATAATAGGTATCACAAACAGATTTTGTACAGTTTACCTGTCATATTTACGGTCTTGTCATTACAATTCAACAAGCACATGTGACATGACCCTCACTTGCCTCATGGTGGCGGTAGGGATGTAAGAGAGACAAATTCGTTGACGTCTGACACTATGTGAAAGACTTAAACTATTGCTTCAATTTTCCTCGATATAATTATTCTCTTACCCGATAGAGAATAAAGGTCAGGGTTCAGTGTGTAAAGGTTGGCAATAGAAAAACAAATTACCTAAAATTTAGCCATGTATGAAATTCAAAATGACCGCCGCTATCTCTGGTTAACTCCCTGGGTAAAAATAAAATTTTCAATTTTTGAAGAAAGAAGATTGTGAAAATTGATTTTTCTAACCAAAAAAGCTTTAAAATATGCCCCCTCTCTTACAAGTGGTCGATCAAAGAGATTCCGAAAATCTGTTCCCTGGGCGCAATCTCTCTTAATCTTCTTCTAAAAAGATAGTCCTGTAAAGGATGTACATGCGCTATTACGGCAACGCAGTTCGATACATAGATGAAAGTGAGCAACTTTATATTGGCATATTTCACAGTAACACAATATCTGAATGAAACTTTTAAATACTGGATCAATTTGCTTGGTATCAATTAAATTATGACTTCTCCATTATTATTTATTGAGCACAATAAGTACTTTTGATCTCATTCTTCAAAAATAAGCTGTAATGATGTTTCTATTATAATATCACCAAAAATTAAGTGATATCAGCAAAAAACACAACGGTTATGACATTTGTTTAAAAAATTAATGATTGATAACTTGTTTATACTTTAGAGCTTGGTTGACGAATGCTAACTGGATCAGTGTATGAAAGGAACGCACAATCGTTACTCCTCGAATTGTATGATTACTAATTTGTTTCGCTCATACTTCCCTAAACATGTATACACATGACATTTAAGTTTACATTCCTGAAACGTCAATTGATTTATTTGTTCGTGAACCGTGAACCCAGATCTAGTCGAAGAATTTTGCGACTATTTTGTGCCTTCCGGCACTCAAGATACCACCATGTTCCTTTCAACTGTCGCCGTTGTATTTTTCACCGTGCAGTATGGAATCTGTGACGGGAAAGGTAAGTATGTGATGATAGCAGTGTATATTCAGTGATGTATGCTAACTTAAATAGAGGAAGCAAAGTTTGGTGGTTTTCATGAAAAGACGTGTCGTACATGAGAAACACTAGCGGTAGAATTTGATCGGTCTCCGCTTTGCGTAACATTATAAAGTTATATCAAAATGCCAGTGATTGATTGTGTAGCGATTTTATCAGGGGGCATGGTACATGTACCTGGTTTAGAAGACCGAAATCAAGAAGTTTATTTAGGTCAACATACAGTGATAAGAGCATGTTGATGCCTTTGGCTACATAAATTCTACGAACTAGGCCGGTCAAAAGCTACCGAGGCCCCTTGGCATGATTTGTGCTACATTGGAGGCGAGTTTCAAGCAACAGTGAAAGGCTACTTCACAGTCACTTTAGTATCACCGTCAAGGAACACATAGGTGTAATGAGATGTTTTAGGCTACTATATCATTCTGCAATCGTTATTGCTAATATATATTATATGAAGTAATAATGGTAAACTTGACGAGAAGTCGACAGCGTTCATGACGTGGACATAAAAAAGTCAAACGCATGAGAAACACTAAGTAGCGTTTCCAGTTAAATAGTGTCAAAGTTAACGTGCTTGCTTCGTTGTATAATGTCTTGCCAAAACGTTATGAAAACAAAGAGAATAAGTTGAAAACAAAGTCGCTTCCGTCAAAGTATCTTTTGAAAATATGACAATTTCTGTTGTAGAATTACATACGTCAACCGTTTGGCCTACATGCTCTTTATTTAGCAGGATTGGATGCTTGCCGCGTAAATTCAAATACACTCATCCAAACTATGACTTTACGGGTACTAAGGCATAAGAGGTTTGCACGATATGTCATGAAACGCTTTGAAAAGTTCGTCACGTATGTCCATTGTTTTTTTGTCTTTTTTTTTCATAAATCTCAACCGGTAGCCTGAAGCGGCATGATTACATTAGTTGTTTGAACCATTTTGCTACCGGAGTGTTTTTTAAACTTCTTGCAATGATTTTCACAAAACGGCACACCCGATTCTTATAGTCTTGATTTTCAAGCCAGGACCAATAGTAAATTTGAATATCAAGCAAAATTGGAAAAAAGAAAGATAAGTGGAGATGACCACAAAACTGAAACAGTTAGTGTGACGGGAATCCGGAATTTTACGCTACGCCGTAGACAATAGAGGGCGAAGGCTGCACCCATATCTTCTGGTGACGCTGAGATAAGTCACCTGTATGTTTTGCAGAACTATTGTTTAGGTAAAAATTGATTGCGGGAGCGTACGAGCTCGTGTGTCGTTGTCAAGGGTTACAACTTTTCCTTGCCAGTTAAGAGACCAGCAATGTATTTATCTAGACGATTCAAAATTCCTTTACTTTTGTGGTTTACTTCAGATACCATCTACGGGGAAGACATTTATGGAGAGGACGGTGAAATAAATTTCCACGGATCATCTACATCAGACACTGAAGAGTGCATTTGGACAATTCATACACCGGTCAATACAAAGGTTACAGCCAAAATCTTAGAATGTAATTTGCCTGCCGCTGTAATAAATGGGAGTGATGCACTTAGCTACATAGAGATCCGAGATGGCGACACCGACAAAGACCCACTTATAGGAAAATACATCTACTTTGATTGCGCAATGTTGACAGACCAAATAGATATCGGGCATTCATCGTCAAATAGTATGTGGGTAAGGGTATATGCACCAGTGGATATAATGAGTGAAGTTTATTTCGCCTTACTTTTCACTGTTAAGTCTGAGCATTTGCGATTCTATGAGTGGTTCTTGAAAAGGGCGCTCGCAAAACACTATAAACATGATGTGTTTGATACTGTTGTTCATGATCACATATGAAAACATCCACTATATTTCATATGTCGGTCCATACCACAGAGCCGCGATTTTCGAAAATTCTTAACAATACAGGGACATAGATATGTCTAATGGAAAGACATAATTATGCTTCTCATGATGACTTTTATAACAATTATTTATGACTCAATAAATCAGTGTGAGGGCCTACGTACGTGTGTCATGTCCCGACTTTATCCTATATCAAGGATATTTAGGAGTTACAGAGTTTCTAAATTGCGCTGCTGTAAATTAGTGCTTAGTGAATATGGTTCACCTGTACGACTTGAATGACATGGGTTGCTTCCAAATTACGGCTATAGACTTCAGTCTCCATTACATACATATTCAAATTTGCCTTTCACCAACGACATTATGCATGACACTTTTTCTGATGATTATTCTCTAACTACTACTGATATCTGGGAATAAAGGTATATGACGACGGATAGGACGACAAGTATTTTAGTTATGGTGTAATTTTGACATTTTGTTCCTCCGTTGTTACTAAGCATGTGGTGGCAGTGTTGAAGGGATGTCCGGCGTGGTGTCTTCGCCATTCTATCCTGATTCATATCTGAAAGACGGTGTCTGTACGTGGACTATAGATACTCAACAGGGAATGGTTATCGAGTCTTCCTTTCCCCATTTCAACATGAGATACAACGAAGATTATGTCGAACTGAGGAACGAAATTAACACGGTTGTGCCAGATATAGGACGGTTTACACAGCATAACTATTCCGCCAATATTAATGATTCTTCATCGAATACCATATGGGTGACATTTCGAGCCCTTAACTTGTCCTATACAGGGAGAAATGGACCTCACGGCTTTAAATTGGACTTTGCAGGTGAGAACTGTAAGATGCTATTTTCTTATCAATAAATCCTAACACTATACGTAAAATTTTCAAAAAATGTTATGAAATTACCAAGTCACACAAAAGAATCAAAGAATCACACTTATGAAAGGTAAAAAATATTATCAGTGTTATTTTAACATATTGATATACAGATCTAAAACAACACTTACTGCTATTGTCTATACATCTTATATGATCATATGCCATCTTTAAATCAGCTGAAGTTCGTACAATCATTATTTTTGAAAGGCATAAATGGATTTATCTACGTGTACAGTACAGCAATCATATCATGAGAAAGAATGAATTAAAATTTGGTTTGGCGACTTTGTCTGTTCTTTATATTATCTCAGTAACACGATTGGAACTAATTTCGGAAGTAATGTCTAATTGGTAAAGTACTGTCTTTAAAATCTTCAAATGTTAGCTCATCTGCTTTTCTTTTTTACGTTACACAATTGTCTTTATGAGTTATTTGTAATATTGAGACATTCAGCTATAAGGCAACTAAAACTTTTGAGAAATTTGAAAAATATGAAAATCCAATTATCCCAAATTATTTCAAATCGTGTTCAGTGTGTTAATGAATGAAATTATCCAGTATGCAAATAAAAGAAATGACAGCCACTGCCTGACATAGTGACATTCAATGCGGGTTACACAAGCAAGGAAACAACTCTGAATAAGAGGAAAACCAGAACAATAGGTTAAGCCTTATGATAGAATATTGAAATCAAAATTTAAAAATTAATTAAAAACAAACCAAGGTGACACAGCGCCACAGCCAAGACGTTTACATAGTGACAACCATGTCACTTAGATACGGATGCAGACAACAAGAGAGGGCACGGTAGACAATATATATTGAGATAGAAAGAACGTTAAAATTCACAGTCACCACAATTTTCAAAATTTAGAGATAAGTTTGAAACATTAAGTGATGTTATGAAAACACGACTTTTCAGCTATTGGTGGGAAAGGTGGCGACATCTTTGCATCAGAAGGCCTTATTTACTCTCCGGGTCATCCATCACGGGGTTACCCTAGAGAAGATGCCTTCTACGTTTGGAATGTGTACTGTCCGAGTGGAACGTTTGTATATGGGAGGTTTGTTGATTTCTGGGTTGATACACATGATTACGTCCGTGTATTTGATGGAGACAGCCTACACATAATACGAGAGTGTGTATATCGAGACGACTGTGCCGAAGAATTTCACACAACAGGGAACAAGATGATTGTACATCTTTCGACGAGTAGTGATACCACATATGGCAGATTTGAACTTCAATTTGAAGGTAAAATATGCTCTACCGAATGTGTACTTTTGCAAGTAACGATGGTCTTACTTTCAATCATAATCAATTTTTAAGGTTTTACAGTATGCATATGGATTTACTACTTCTTAACTCAAACCATACCGTAAGATCGATGATTATCGCACTCCTGAAAATTGAATCTAAGATATTATTTGTTAACGATTCACGCCTTCAAATGCATAAAATATTGTTTGAAGCAAGTCTTTGTCAAAAATACAACCATAATATCATGGTTAATGTTCCTGTGTTGGCCTGCTATTTTGTTAAAAGTTTAAAATTCTTCATTGATACTATCGGCAAAACGATCGCACTCCTCTGATCTGCAATTTTTTCAATGCACCGGGGGCGTTGTATTATACTGCAGTAATCATGTATTGATTTGCCATACTCCGTCAAATTGTTCCTCTTTTTGGTTACTCTTGAAAAGAGACGAAATTAGTGGAAAGGTACATTTGAAAAAATTGCTTACGACAAAGATGGGCAAATGTTCCTTCGTATGAATTGAAATGTGTTTTGAATAATGTAATCGATGCAGCTTTTGGCTTTTCAACTATAATTCCATTACACAAGGGGAAAATAGTATTTACATACACGTATTATTTGTAAGAATGAACGAAGACATTTAAACTACATATGAAGTATACATATAATGCTAAGTATGTAAAACCTCTGGCGATAATTTATGTTTTTATTTTATTGTTTTGAGCACCCCATGGGCGATTACAGCCGTATTGGGTCGTTTCGTTTCCAAATGGGAAAACCTTCATCGTAAATAAATAAATAAATAAATAAATAAATAAATAAATTCTTGTACCGCGTATCACTCACTCTTTGCATAGGTACTGTATATTTCTGGCATTATTCACGTTTGGTATGCCATGAATGTAGTTCTGTGGAGGATAATACATACATCGTATAGGAAACAGAAAATTCAACTGTTTATAAACTTGTTTGGAAACAATGATTTACTTGCCAAAAGAGGTAATCCCATGGTCATAAAACTTTACCTATTGCTTTCCAGCAAATCTCACGGAGACAACACAGAATATTTTCGGTTACAATGGTTCTGTCTTCTCTCCGATTTATCCATACGCCTACCCAATGGGTATTATATATACTACAAACATAATGACTCCTGAAAATACCCAAATCAGACTTGAATTCCTTGAATTCGATCTGCGTATGGGCGACAAGGTTTCGGTATATGATTCGGATGGAGAGATGTTAACTGAGTACTCCTTCGATGACAACCCTGAGGTGTTATACACGTCATCAAGCTTTTCATCAGTAGTGCTGCTCTCCGACGTTAGGGCAAACGATAGTGCGGGAAGATATCGCTTGCGATTTTTAGGTGAGAGAATTCGATATTTTTGTTCTGTGATAAGCCTTATCATTGCCTTTTCGTACTGAGTATTTTCATTTTGTATTTGACTGATTTGACAGACTCTAGACATAGCTTTAGCGGACGACCCTTTAGGCCTAGCTTTAATGAAACTCGAAAGGTGAAGTAGTCACCGAAGTCGTAAATTTGGACAAAATCATGTGTAGATACTACCTTCTTTTTGTATGCATGCCCCTAACTGTCGGCACTCATTAACCATAGAGTTCGCAACTCGATAATCTACAACAAATTACATGAAATAGAAGTTAATATACTACCGTCACCCACAATTTGACTTTGTTGATACGAACCATGTTCAGACTTGGTTCAAGTTGGTGATTGTGTAAAATAAATTAATTTCAGCAAGGTATTAAGCCATTAGTGTTGCTTTATATTTGAAGTATTTTGACTGACATCCAACGACAATATCTTACGCCGTCTTTACTCTTGTGTGAGATGGACACTATGAGTAGTAGATCTGCGCATGCGCGGAGTGAACGCGATCGGCAGCCAGTTTCTCTAGAAAACTGTCATTTGTTTGCCTTTAATGGTCATTGTGCCATAATATACAGAGGTATTGTTGTTTATATCGTGGACTGTGCCTTTATTACATACCTCGCGTATCTGTATACAGCATACAAACCGAATGTATCCTTCGTATAAAAATTACTGAAGAACAAAGAAGGGCTAAAGGCAGATTTATTCATTTTCGGGTACATGTCCGTTAACTGTAGTTTCCCCAATTTGTATACTAACTTTCCTATTGTTACTCTATTTCCAGCGATTACGATGTATACTTGCCCTGCGCCAGAAGACAGTAACGCTGATTTTTACCCGGATAAGCAGTTGTATCTACCTGGTGACGCGCTGTTATTAATTTGTCACGAAGGATATGACATGTCTACAAACCACACAAACATAACCTGTGAAAGTGATGGAACATGGAATGACGAGGTTCCTAAGTGTATTGGTGAGAATATTTAGTATTTAGCAATAATGTCATTTAGTTTGAACTGATGTGCAATAACTGCATCACGAAAATGCTTGTAAGGGAATTTAGCTTAATGGCATGGATTAGATGTCAGATTTTCTTGCCAGGACTTACTAGATTACAATTTGAATGGAAAACAAAAGGCTACGACACCTTCATAATCCACTTACAGAATAGTACACACTCGATCCCTGGGATAGAGTCCCCTACCTTTAACCATTGCATAAATTCAGAGCGAGAGAGAGAGAGAGAGAGAGAGAGAGAGAGAGAGAGAGAGAGAGAGAGAGAGAGTGTGTGTGTGTGTCAGTCCTGCTGCGGCAGCGCATTCGTAAGTGTGACTATTTATGTCGATAAGGTACAGTTACGATTATAATGCAAATGAACTAAACTTAAGGTGGTATCACTCGTTCATACATGACTGTTTGTGTCTACCGATAACAGTCATATCATGCGGTGAGCCTGGTCAAATCGAGAACGGTGAGTCCAAGGGCAACAACTTCACATACGGTAGCAACGTAACGTATCGATGCCTTGAAGGGTATACAATGAACGGCACAAACACGATTACCTGTCAGTCTGATGGTGAATGGAGTGAAGATGTTCCTTTCTGCATTATTACACCTCACGTATTATTCAGGTACTGTGATTGGCTGAGCCTCACTCACGTGATATAGAACAAAAAGTGATAGAACATGGCTTAGGTGATATAGCCCTGTCGCGTGCGCTGATATAGCCCTGTCGCGTGCAGTGATATAGCCCGCTACCACGTTCTGGAATACCGCGCGTACTTTCTGCGCGTACAACATCGTCGCGTACATTTGCTTGGTATTTTCTGTAAAGCAATGGCTTTTGAAAAGGCACAAGAAATTAGCTCGACCTGAAGTACAGAACAAAGTTTAGTACATTTAACGAGAAAAGCTTGAACAACATTGTGTTCGTTTTTAGACGTTAATTCAACTTCATGTAGCATTGCGATCGAGCAACAAATAGAACGTTTCACTGTTGCAAGTCTCGATCGACACTTGACTGCATTCTGAGCAAATTTTCGAAAACAAGTGTTTGTTCGGTGTAATAAAATTAATAACACACGCTAGCACGGGCAAGATCACGATTTGTTGCCTGCCCTCGGGCTGGTGCTCATGACGGTAATATTGATGATACCCTCGCCTTCGGCTCGGGCATCATCAATATTACCGTCATGAGCACCATCCCTTGGGCGGGCAACAAATCGTGATCTTGCCCTTGCTGGCGTGTGTTATTATTTAATCATATACCCATGCCCATATTGCAACATCCTAGTGTCGTTCACCGTAAAATATCAGCCGTGATATTTCACGGTAAACGTCGAGATATGCACGTTGAACGTCATCAGTTGTAGAGTTTTCCCGAACTACATTAGCAGTTTGTTGGTAAACAACGTAAACAACAAAATGGCTGCCGCTCCCCGCCTACGAAGCGATGTCGCCGACGTAAAAACTTGAAGGGCTTCGAGGAACACGGGTATTTCTGGTTGCAAAATACGGAAATATCACGCTGAGTCTTGAATTTTTTTTCCCCATGGTATTTTTTTGGGTCAAGTTCTAGCAAACATTCTGCCGTAGCACGGCGCCGGCACTGTGCACGGTCTGAGCGCGTGACGTGACAGCCATGTCGCGCGCGCCACGACTGTTGACATGGCAACTCTAAGGGTAAACTAACAAAATGGCGTCCTCTCCGCGCGAGCTCCGTGCCGTACGACGATCGAAATCAGGATAGATTTAAAACTGAGCAGTTTTTGATCAGTTACAGTTGTAAAAGCATATTGGACCTTAAGATGTTAATTCTGTATGACGAGTTTTGTATCCCGGTGTCTTTCTTCTTGGGTTTCATTGAGATATGGACGACTTGCAGCGATGTCGCGCGTGATGTTGACATCTTCGTCGTATACTTTCACTGCATAAAAGCCCTATAACACTTACTGTATTAACATGGATTATTGCCTGTATTTTAGCTGAAGAGTGCATATACAGAATACAGTCAAAAATCCATTTTTTGTATTCAGCAAGCCTGTATTCATGTGGATTCATGTGAATTCACGTGTATTACACTATAATACAGGCAACTCATTAATGTGAATTTATCTGAATTATTGGGTTTTCATGCAGTGTTTATGAATGAAGCCTGTTCACATAAACATTCTGATATTTATGCGCAAGGCGTAATAAAGTAAAGCCTTAAAATTTAAGGTTTTTCGTTCTATTAGTAAAAATTCCCTAAAATTATGGGCATGGGTATATGATAAATCGGTTATTACCCAATATAGCCTGTTCGTTGTGTCGTATCAGCATTTGTGTCATTTGTGCTGCGTCAGACACTCGACTTCGTCTCGTGTCTGACGCAGCACAAATGACACTCATGCTGATACGACACAGGAACAGGCGATATTGGGTAATAACCTCTAATTATTACACTCATTCAAAAAGACTGTGTATTTCCTTGGCGTATATTTATAACATTATGATCTAAAAGCAGATACGTTTTCGAAAGTGTAAATTTTTGACTAGTGAGAGATGTAGAATCGGCAGGTTGGTTTGCTTTTAGGGGAAATTAGATAAGTGTTGTTATATGTATGTGTTCCTCGTGTCATAAAAATACATGGTTCCTTCCATTGTATCTGCAGTCGTATCATGTGGGTATCCTGGAAAGCCGGACAATGGTTACATCATTGGTGATGACCACACCTATGGTAGCAATGTTTCCTATTGGTGTTACGAAGATTATTATGTCGATGGGTCAGAGACAATCACGTGCCAGTCTGACGGAACCTGGAACGAAGACGCACCTGCCTGTATAGGTAAGCAAAATGTACTCCACCATGTTGTCGTTATGCAAGTTGAAACATTCTTTCACATAATGCGGAGGGGTTGTACAGTGGCACTCCCACTTAGTAACATTTTTAAAACTCATTTTTTGAATGCCAACGGTCGATATTTGACGTGGCGACTGCGCGCGGATCGCGAGATATCGATAAAAACATGTCATTTCCCGAGCGTATTTTTTCACATCTCAAAGTTTTACGATCGTTTCTGATTATGACCCGAAATCCCCCGAAGGTTTATTGTTGTGCTGATTGACGATATTCTAGGGAGTCCATAATAATTTCGAACGACGCAATTAATTTACCTCCAACTGTGAAGACTTTATATACAGCTTTATTCTTTTACTTCAGGTAAGTTTTTTTTAAAACTTCTCCTTAGTTTTTGTCGTTTTAATTATTCTGAATCAGTTGTATTATATTTCTAACCTATACCACATAGATATCAGTTTTTACGTGTAAAATATTAGCCGCCTCGGATGGCTACATTTTGTCGCCTGCCTCACAGTTAGTATGGTTCGATACATAGAAGCAGCCCGTGGTATGCGTCCATGCATACCACGCGGCGTTCCCTATGTGTCAACTGCACGTAACTGTGCTAGTCACCTGAGCGAATTGTGGTGGAATCAGCAAACTTTGTTGTTTGTTTTTTCGCCGAGTCTGTAAGATTCGGATTTATCTCACGGGGCATGACCGATCACCGACGCGAGTGGTACTGTGGCGTACAGCAGCGTCAGGGTAGACTCGTACTCCATAGCTTAGTCGACAATGGCCCGGTGCCGAACGTTCGATGTTCGGAAGCTGAATTTAGGTAGGCCACCGGAATTCAAACTTTATTTTTTGAGGACATGTTTTTTATCGATATCTCGCGATACGCGTGCAGTCGCCTCGTCAAATCTCGACCGTTGGCATTAACTAAATGTGTTTTACAAGTGTTACCCAGTGGGAGTGCCACTTTAAGTAGTCGGCGGTGATTTTTTAAAATGCTATGTCTTTGACTTCTCTGCAAGATGTGTTCGTATGCGCCTTCAGTCAACGTTTTTGACATGAGGTCAGAACGTAATTCCCGTTTCTGTATGATGAAACCTTTGAATTGTCACCACTTGCGGTTACTATATTCCGCAGAATTTGATTCAAAGACTAAGGTCAGAGGCAAAAAGCAAGATTTCGCTGACAAAAGGGTTGTACGTTCTACAATATATTATGTGTCGATATCAAGCATTTCACACTTTATACGCCAATTCATTACTATCAACAGAAGAATTGTCAAAAAAGAAATTTTGACTAAGTGTTTTCAGGTGTTTGATAAATGTACACGGATACAATCTATCAATCCTTGCATGGAATAGTGTATCTTCCCTCAACCTTTGGACATAAATCCTAGTCTTTAAAATGCCAAAGCCCAATTAATTAATCCTGTCAAGGCACTAAGTGTTATTTCAGAAACTAAACACTAACTTTCCGACAGGTGCTCTAACATGATGATACTGTATGTAAACTGTCATGGCGTACATCTGTGGAGATACATTTATCTAATCAATAATCGAGCTGAGCATTCACATCTGCTAGCGCCCTATGCTTTTGTGGCCGAGATATTGACATGGAGATAGCTTCAGATGTTTCACTTCTCTATTAGTAGTGCCAATTTTACGAAATAAGTTTAGATTTTCTGAGTCTCTATTGATGGCGAAAAAATTATCCACGTTATTGAAGAAATATCCAATTATTCCTATTGCTGACAGGTGTTCACATAATGCTGGATTAAATATTATAATATTTACAAGTTGTTATTGCCAAGATGTGGTCTTTTCATGACATGTATTTGTTGAATACCTTGTTTGACGCTTTGATCCTACAATAAACTTGTTTAATATATATTTTTTGCAGATGTGAATAATGGCAGCAATATTGTAGGTAAGTCGGAGACTAAAATAGAAAACAAATACCATACATGTAAGTTGAAACAGAGAAAATGTTGACATAATCAAGATAATGCAATTTCGTACGTCTAAAATCTTATATTTCTAGTTGAAAATACCACCCACACAATTACCAACCCACTTGCATCCTTCACTTTACACGAATATTATCAGTATTTACTACGTGTGAATGTATATCCATTTAAGAATATATTTAGTGGTCAGTGTGTGCTGTAATTTCACAGCGAAGAACAAAGAACGGAGCATGTCAGGGTAAATTTTAATAATATTGTAAAAGACTGAAGTTCCTCAATTATTACAAAATGTCCAATCCGTGAACAATAATTAAAGAAAGTAAGTAAGAAAGAAAGAAAGAAAGAAACAGATAGAAAGAAACAAAGAAACAGAGGAAGGAAGGAAGGAAGAAAGGATGGAAGAAAAAGAAGGATGGCCACATGTTCTTGTCTTTAAGTGGCTGGCTGTAAACTGTCACAGGGGTCTTCTTTTATTCGAAAGAAAAAGAAAACGACAACAAAGGCTTTTGAAGGACTACAATAAACGAGGAATAGAATGCTACTACATAAATGATCAGTGTACACAGCACAAGATGCAATGTTTCTATAAAACTAGCTTTATTTTGTTCTTCCTTCAGCCATCGTGGTTATTACTGTGTCAATACTGGTGATAACCATTCTGATCGTCCTGTTCGTTATGTACTCCAGGTAATTTTCATCCCTTTTATTGCTAGCGATTGAACCCTGTTTCAACTTTGATTGATTTTTCGTGGTCGCCACCACCAAAGTCCTCATTAACATCATTGTTATCGTCACCTCCGTTTCAATCTCGACAAAGTGGTACCGTTGTCCTCATTGGAAACAAATTTGCAACTACCATTATCATTGTACTCTTGGAAAGCCAGATAACTTTGTTTTTGATGTTTACACATCAGACATACAAAAAAATACCACAAGTACACACAGTACTTTTTAGTAATTATACCAAAAATCAACTTGATGCATTTTTCCTTCATGAATGCACTTCTAGCAGTCTCAGGATGTATCTAGTGAACGTACAGTTGATTAGAAGACTTATTACGTAATATTTACACACCCAAGTTCTCGTTCACTATCAAGACGTAACTATCTGACTCTCACTTTTCAAACGTCTTCTCAAGGTTACCGAAGTCTGTATGTTCGCCCGACGAGAAAAGAGACCAGCAAACAGATCAACATAAGCGGGGTGTCTTTAACAGAAATGCGGTTGATCTTGTATATGAGAATGACGATTTCAACAGAAGGGACGGAACATTGTCCCACTATTCCAATGAAGGCATGTTAAAAGCTGATGCTGACGATCATACCACTAAATATGACTTCTTGTACACCGACATCGCTGATGCCAAGGACAATACACTAGTAGCAAACTCAGAGCTAAAAGAGGAAACGACTGGGGGTAAACACCCAAGGCAAGCCACGGGTATCGCAACTGAAACTGTCGACGCGTCAAGTGGATATACTGATAAGGCACCTTCTACCTGTGAGTCAACAAACTACATGAAGTTAGTGTTCACAGATATGAAGTCTGCAGAGTACTCGACGTTACAAAACCCTCATGCGAAATCTGGTGAAATAAAAGTGCCAGAGCAACAAAGTGATGCACTTTCAAACCGCAGTGATATTCGTCTGCTCGAGCAAGAAAACACCGCAACTGCAACCGTCGAGAAGGCAAATGCAAATACCGATGAGACACCGGTTACCTGTGAATCAACGAACTACATGAAGTTAGTGTTAGCAGATATGAAGTCCGCAGAGTATTCAGGGTTACGGAGTCTACATGCGAAATCTGGTGAAATAAAACAACATAGAATATTTTCAAACCAAAGTGATGATCGTAAGCTCGAGCAAGAATACGCAGACTATGATGAAACCAAACTGCCGGAGCTCAAATTACCGGGAAGTGGTTTTGCCGATTATGGTGTCTATGAAGTTACGGAAGACACCGCAGCTCGACCCCGGGTCACATCTACCGAATAGAAATTACACCGAGCGAGTTGTGATTCAGATCAGACTAATTATAGGGTAGTTTCCTTACTGTACAGTTAATATAGATGAACCATGGTATCAACGGGCAGAGTAATGCTACACCTTCCAAGCATAAAACGTGGCTAAAAGACATTAATCCGAAAGAATCTGAAATACACGCAAACTCTGACGAGCTGAAGATTTGCAAGGCAGATGAGTTGGCTTATTCCTCTGTAGAAAGGGATGACCGAGTCACCGGTATGAAGGTTTTAATAGCAAATTAACTGACCTTAATTAAAATGAGAACTTTTGGAAGGTTTTGATAATATATTAGAATGTATTTTATTTCAAGTATTGCAAAATTTCCGATACAATGACAATTTAAAGTTACTGTTCATTGGATTGTCAACATCGCCTGCAATGAAGATGGACGTTTTTTTTTGCTAGCCTGAATACCATTTTAGACGATTTTATGGATTGAATTGAATAATCTAGGTCTCAAATTATAAAGAATGGTTACCTTCAAGTGTTATCTTTTTAGTGACCACTTCATTTGTTTAAAGTGCGCTTTTGCTAACTACTGAGCAACAAACTGCCAAAGGTTATTCTATAAAATACAAATACCTATAGCTGAGACCACACTGCTGCTGCACCCAAACTGGGCTGTAATGTTTTGTAAACCCAATTAAACTGTATTAAATTTCAAGTTTGTTGCTTCTAACATCATTTGCAAAAGATGTTAGCAATATAAAATTTTAAGTTTTCCGTCATTACGTTTGTATATGAGAACTTTGTGTATCACTTCATTTAAATATTGAGATATAAAGACTTTAATTGTCTGTTATATTATCTCCAGGAGGGGTCAGTATCATACTGTGTCAAAAAAGTTGAATTTCTCAGTACATTCACTATTCGGTGCTTTAATAATTTACAATTTTAAAGGTTTATGCTAGTTTGTTTGTTTGTTATAAAAGTCGAAAAATTGTACTATTTTTTCATAAATATTCCTTATGATAGCATCCTAAATAATATTGCTTTCCATTATAAGGCGCGTTCGATGAGTCTTACTCATTGTGAACATACAATTACTTTTTATTTCTTACGTGTATAATCCCTATAGACAAAATATTACTATGGTAACTAAACATATATTTTCACTTTTAATTGGATCTTTGCTAAATAATTGGTGATGTTATTGTCTATCGACGAATCCTTTATATGAGAAGAAAATTTTATTAAATGCAGGAGGTCACCAAGAATATCATAGTGGCTAAAAGACATTAATCCGAAAGAATCTGAAATACACGCAAACTGAACTGTTCGCACTGTAACTTACACATCCTAGGGCTTTCTGGAACACATGCCAGTCATATTTTGTTGTAGCATTGGTGACTAGTGATTAGGTAATGTTTAAAATACTTGACGGCACAGACATTTAGATTCAGTTGGTGTTCATTCAGACGACTTGTTCATGTCATTCAGGAGAGTTTCGGATTGATGAAGCCATTACCCAAGAGAGACTAACTTCTAGTGTCTAGTGTATTACTTGATTTGACATTTTATTGAAGTCTATTTACACACGAGCTCACTTGAGTACTATAATCTTCAAACCCTTTTGTAACTTCTTATCAGTGTAATGTAATTATTGGTTTTAATAAAATCGTTTTATCGAGAAAATAGCTGATTGAATGCTTTCTCTGTCGTAACACAATGTATAATTGGTCGTCACTTATTAATTTTCACGTTCATTTTCAGTGTTTTGATAATCACAATCCATTGTCTCAGTAGTGTTTTTTGTAGACTAATACTGTTCGCTTGAGTTTTCCTTTCGTCTACAAAGTTTATTACAATAATTTACTTTGTCATGAAATCCTCAATTTGCAAATATTTCTGCAACATGTATGAAATTTGTCGTTATCCTTTCTTGAAAGATAAAAGGTTTCTTACAGTGTTACAATACAGGAATAAAATAGCCTATACTTACTTCTATGGGAATTTTCTTATTTCGGACCGCAGTTTCAAAGGTCACGATTTCAAATTCGTTGTTTTCGATAAGCTCTATAGAGCTTTATAAAAAAACCCGAAGTGAGTCCAGTCAGTACTGTTATACAGTATCGACGAGTTTCTTTGTGCAGTATAACTGTATGGTTTGTCATATTTGGATTAAACGATCTCCATATGTAAGTTCATTGAACTTAATTTCAAGTTTTCAGTCACGAGAGGCCACGATTCTACTCTACATATACGGAGTGCAATACACCGTAGTTGAATGATAATACTTTTTAGAAGGTACACGTCACAGGTTAACAAGGGGTGAATTTAGGTTATTGACTGTAAATCTCTCTTGTAGAGTGTTTGTCTAGGCTAGCGTCGTTATCGTTCGCAATAATACTTGTCGGCGATTCACCCATACAAGCATAATATCACAATCATAACTTAAAGGAGAACATTGTGGGTTCCTCTATAGGCAACAGTATAGTGCAAGCCGTGTCTAATTTATACCTTTGTTTAACGCAATACAATACCGAATGGATGAAAGTGATTGTTCACAGTCTTAATCTTCATCATGTAACGTGTAATTCAACACGCGTGAGAAACTTGTCATTGCTCGAGCAGGCTGCAGGCGAGAAATATTGGTACTTCATGTATGTTTATTTGGAATTTTTGATATTTGTTTCTTGCCATATACAGAATCAGATCCTTTCGTTCAAACCTCACTGTTAAGTTTTATGCAGACAAGCGATAATTCATAAAACTCATTAAATATTCCCTGTTGTATAATCAGTCGAAAATACTTTTACAAATGTTCAAACGTCCCTACCATAACATTATTTTGTACGAAGACAACAATAGGATCGATTAGTCCTCACAGTTGTATAATTGTCCAATGTTCAAACTAACAATTTTGGCTAAGAATGCCAATTGGTCACTAATACTTCTCAAGCGTGTGTATTTATTAATGAGTGCAGCTAGAAGTCACCTTAAGTAAAATTGGAACTAGGCAATGATTAGGCTCGCGACAAGATCATTAAATTCTGAATAATCATATAGTTATGAAAAGTGCAGTATGGATTATATGTATTCAACAAAGAATCTTTGTTACATGTAATAGTTGTACTGTTGGACAGAAACTATGATTAGGTTTAATGTTAATAAATATAGCACTTTCACTCATGCTAAGTGATCACTGCCACATTTCTGAAAATTTTGTAAGGAAAATTTTTCCAAACAATTTACTGCAATGCAAAGAAAGGTAGCGGGACTTTGTTTGGCCAGATTCATTGAAGATGAATTGCAAATGTTCCTAAACATGCAGTTATTTCATACTAATTAACACCTTGTTCAAAGCCTCTCCAAACTAGCTGTCCGGCTCCCCTAAATATATGTCTCAACAACAGACTGCACATAGCATTGTTAATGATAATTGTTTTAATTTCAGCGTGGTTCGGACAAAGTATAGCGTCAACTTTTCTCAATTTAGATTGTACATTGAAATAGCGATATCGGAATAACTTGTTCAAATAGATATTTCATCATAGTTGTGGATTATAACTCATATCACAATATAGCTGTGCCCATGAAATCGCGCAGAGTGAAATTGGAACTTATTTCGATTGGAAGAGACACTTTATTGTTCATAGTAGTTGTTTTCTTTGATAAACATATTTTTAGGGATAATCTATTACTCTCCTTTGTCACATGCGTTGTTTGCTACATGTAGCTGGCTGCGCGTATTGTAGGGACGGCAGAGTAGCAAAGTGGAGCACCCCATCGGACAGGGATCAAGTCAACGCATGCTCCATGCTCCTGCGCATGTTCTTAAGGCAGTTACCTAGTCAAGAGATAGAGAGCGCTTGCCTGCGAACTTTGCACTAGGCGATGATCCCTGACACCAGTCATTACAGTTGTTATATATTTCACCAAAAACTAAAATACATTAGCATGTTTCAATTTACTTTCGAATTCGAAAGTTATTTTATTAACTTTGTATCTTTTGCGATTGCAAAATTTGGTCAAAGTAAAACAAAAATTAATGAAGTGTGGGACGTGGCGTGCTATGATGCACTCAGAAGCGCGGCGACCATCCAGTCAAAAATGCAACACTTATAGTACTGCATCTGAGTGACGCATGCGTATCAGAGAGCTGCTTGCAGCTTCGACGGCCCGCTGCGCGAGCTCGAGTTGTAAAAAAGGAAGGAACATCACGACAACAGCTGCTTTTGGTAACCATTGATGTTGTGTTTGTGTGTATTTAAATTAATTATGGACATACTAAATGAAACTATATAATAAACATATGTGAAGAAAGGGAAATAAAAAGAGAAAATTATATCTTAAAATGAATACGCAGCCAATCCTTTCAGTAAAAAGATACACTGTGATGCCTACAGTAGAATTACCTACTATAAAATCATTATTAAAAAGTGAAGATTGTCATATAATCTTATTAACTGACAATCTTGCGCTTTTTAGGGATAAAGGTCTAATAATTTTGAAAAGAGGGGAGTACTTTACCAATTGACATGCCACGTTATTTTAAAAAATAGAACACATTCATCGATCACAACAGGTTTATAAAATACTTATTTCCATAGATAACTATCTTGAAAATGTCCCGCATATCACATAAATTTTCGAGTCTAGACACTGCATTTCAAGTTAAAATGTTTATCCCAAAACATTTATTGCCAAAATTAGACCAGAGTAAAAAGGACACACCCCGGTACGAAGGAGAAGGAATACAATAACTGATTCTTCATAATCCGTCTGACATCGCGAGGATATCTTTGTTAACGAGGATGATTGGGTCAAAGGTCGTTTCCCACAAATTTGCGTTACTTTGGTACACTTCTAACATTCTCATTTCGGTTGCCAACCAAACGATTCAAAGGAACATCAATCCCATATTCAGACCTGTGGCGACATTATAACATGATATCATTTAATATGATTTATGATTCACGTGCGATTTATGATTCCATGTGCGATAACAATATTTAGTCAAATTACCGAGAAAAAATCGACTTATGCATAGAAATTTAAAATGTGTTGTTTGTCCGGAAATGTCGTAATCTCACTCAAACATTTTACAAGTTTTCCAATAGGTGGGTGTTTTAACTATGAGCTAATGCAAGCCCTTTTATCATATAGTCGGTACTCTTTAATGAAAAATACTGAGAATACGTAAGGAGATGTGTGAATTCAAGAACTAATGCACTGTATCCTATTCATCTATCTTTCGGTTATCCGGCGTTTTGGAAACGCTACCTATTTTGTGCTTTAACTTTACTCGTGCAGATGATCAATATTTCACAAAATTAAATGAATGGTTTAACGAACCAACCAACCAACCAAATAATTTTCGATTAACAAGATTGCAATGTTATATATAATTCGCTATACGCCACTTGAAGAACGGATCGTATTGTATCAACAAACGTGTGTCAGCACGTAAACACAACGTGGAGTTACCAAAGTTGATGGTACATATACCTTAAAAATACATTAACGAGTGCTAAGTACCTTCCAAAGTCCTTTAAGATACTTTGATGAGAGAAGATGCAAAAAAATTATCGTTGCAATAACGCTTAATGCGAATATTCTCACTGAGCATTTGGAAGTTTTTCTCATAATCCAAAACATAACAAACAAAATTTCCCATTCATTTACCACCGTTTAAATCCCCGATGTCACGTTGCGATCGTAAACATGCCTATGCTCAGGTTAAGGGTCACCTCCCATCCATACTGGCTTATATGTTGCCTATCTACTAATTACTTTATGGGCGCCGGCTGTCTTCTGCTTACAGGAAATAAATTCTGTTAACCGATATGGTTGTCACGATTGTGCTTTACGATGACGACAATCAATAGTTGTCCAAAAAGAAAATTAAAATTACAGCGCAGTATTTTATATAGTTTGTTTATAGTGATGCAATAATTAAGCCCTTATTCAGATAATTGCCCTTGCAACTTTGTAATAATCGAAACAGCTATTGCAGATTTTGTCAAATGAAATGCGGGAGACGCTTGAACACAACCACAACGTCCCGATCGTTACTGATTAAGTGCAATAAAGTTTCTAAAAGTTATTTGCCCTGAATTTTACGATGTTGGTATTAATACTATCGCGAACAAGTACACTGAATATGAAAGACAACAAGATAACATGCTGATTGCTATATTAGCTGTACACTGTTACACTCGAATCGATAGATGGATGCTAGTTACACTGACGAGGGATTAGATCAAGTCTTTTTGTGCCTATTAAAAATTAACGTCTTAAAACTAATTAAGATCTGACGATTAAATACAAATATAACTGTTTGTAAATGCAGAAGTTTATCAATCTGGCAGGATAGTTTTATTTGTTTTGTCCTGAACCCTGATCCGGGAACAACCCAAAGCTATCGCAATTGTGTCTTATGTGCCACCATTGGAGTTACCGCCATGTTCTTTCCAAGCATAATCTTCGTGCTTTTCTCCGTGCTTTTAGGAATATGTGGCGGCAAAGGTAAGGACAAAATGATTCTTTCATCTAGTGGTATACTCCTACTGAACTGAAACGGGAATGGCTAGATTGATATTAATGGGGGACGTAAATGGACAGCATTTTGTTTTGCGCGAGTTTTGATCGTTCTTCGAAGAGAAAACATCAGTTAATTTAGACTTAAGTTGAAAGAAATACAAAGTTCAGGTTCATCGTATGCTACTGGAAGAGTGTACGTCCCCCACTTTCAAATTGGCTATTCTTACAAGTTATTACTGTATTAAAAATAAGGGGATGAGCAAATATTGAATCAACTCTCATAAGACAGATGTGCGGAACATAAAACTTAATACTGAATATCTGATGGCTGTAATATTTTGAGAAATATTTTCAGTAGTTTTTTTAAATTGTGTCGTCTAATGCGTTTAGTGCGTACTAGATTCTAAACCATGTTAAAATGCATAAACGAATTGTACCTAGACAAACATTATATTATTGTTGTTGATAAATGGCTTTAGGCCTTGAATTTGATTCAGTTTTCACAGCAACAACCCTGGACGTATACTGTGAACTGTACTAATAACTCATACGACATTTCTTGAGTCATATGAATGGGAAAACACAAAGGCAGAATACGGTAAAGATTTTCCCAATAACGCCTTATGGCCGTTTCAGGATTTCAAATCCACTCGGTTACCTTAATAGATGCACGTTTTACTCTGAAGACGATACTTAATCAATGAGCCATTTCCATTACCAGTCATGATTTTCAAATCCTCATATTTCAACATGATTCCTCCAGTTTGATTTAACATACTCTTGGCTGAAGATTAAACCGCATTGTTACTGTAACTAACACCATAAAGCAGGTGAAAAATTCACCATTCATACAGCAAAATATAGAATTTTGAACACTCCATACCAAAAAGATACTACAAATGGTGATTGGTCACAAATAACAAAGTTTAAGAACAGCAATATGTGGCTGTCAATGAATTGTAACGGCCCTCATCATATCGCCACAAACACTGGACAAAATATTTCTTACGAAAGTTATCCCAAGCCCTACTCCCGCTTTCAATTAATAAATTGGGCACTCTGGCCAACTTAAAAGTGTCTCAGAATTAGACGCCGACCAACGAGAGAAATCGATACGCAATGTGTGAGTTGACTATAAGGATAAAACAGTTGTCAGCAGGCCAATACAACACTATCTATGAGTTGTGGCTCATATCAATGCAGTGCTTTTACTGTATCTTGTAAAATCCCATAATTTTCCTCTTTGGTGCACTTCAGATACAGTTTGCGGAAATGCCATTTATGGAGAGAGTGGTAAGATAGAATTTAATGGATCTTCTACATTGGACACTGACGAGTGTATTTGGACAATTCACACATCGGACAATTCAAAGGTCACGGCAAAAATGTTGGAATGCAATTTACCTTCAATCGCTATCAACGGAAGTGATGTCATGAGTTACGTAGAGATCCGAGACGGAGACAGTTGTGATGATACACTCTTAGGAAATTACACCTTCTTTGATTGCTCAGTGTCGACAGACCAAATAGATATCGGGTATTCATCGACAAATAGTATGTGGGTAAGGGTATACGCCCCAGTGGATATAATGAGTGAAGTTTATTTCACGTTGAAATTTACTGGTAAGTCTACATGTTTACCAATATGATACGCGCTTGAAATTACCGCTAGACTCAGAAGACAGTACAGGCAAAGGACACATACTTGATACATTGTAGCACTATTATCGCTAATGTTATTCAAATTATAACGCGTGCACAAATGTCAATCTGTTCAACTGCATATCTGTCTTAAGAAAATTCATCATCTTCTTTACAAAATAAACTGCTTGTTTGTACTAATCACAATTCGAATACCATTGTGATTCAGCCAGGGATTGCATATGCACATTCTTGATAGTTTTAAATTAACCTGTCGTCTAAAATGTAACCACTTACAGTGTAAATAACTATTGTTTTGCCATACACTTTGAGAAAGTTGTTTGGTCTTAAGAATAAATTTGACAATAATTGTTGTTATACTAAGCATGCGGTGGCAGTGTTGAAGGGATGACCGGTACGGTGTCTTCGCCATTCTATCCTGATTCATATCTGAAAGACGGTGTCTGTACGTGGGCTGTAGAGACTCCTCAGGGAATGGTTATCGAGTCTTCCTTTCCTCATTTCAACATGAGATACACCGAAGATTATGTTGAACTGAGAAACAAAGTTGACACTGGTGTTCCAGATATAGGGCGGTTTACACAGCAGAACTATTCGACCAATATTGATGATTCTACTTCAAACACCATATGGGTGACATTTCGAGCCCTTAACTTATCCAATATACCAAGAAACGGACCCCACAGCTTTAAATTGGACTTTGAAGGTGGGAAGTGTAAAATACAATTTTCTAATAAATATTTGCTATACCACATGTGAAGTTTTCAAATGAACCTGTCAAATTACCCAGTCACATATAATAGTCCAAGCATCACATTTATGAAAGTAATAAAAAACCTGTGAAATTATTTTAAAAGATTGATGTACAGATCAAACACAGCATTTACTTCTATTGTCTGTACATTTTGTATGACCATACGCCATCCTTGAATCAGCTTAAGTTTGGGTTATTTTTAAAATGTATAAATGCATTTTTCTCCATGAACTGCACATTAATTACATCCTGAGAAAGAATAAGTCATCATTTTGCATAGCGATTTTGTAAGTTCTCTATTAATCTCAGTGAGTCAATTAATCCTATAATTCAATTTGCAAATAACCTACAGTCACTGACACAGTGAGACCGAAGGCGATTAACATAACAGACAAAGCAATCTTGAATAATCCTAAAACAGCCATAAAGAAGACAGAACAAATTAAGCCTTTTGATAAAATATTGAAAATTAAAATTTAGTAAAAAAATAAAAATCCTCATGTGACACAGCGCCACAGCCAAGCCACAGCTACAGCCAAGACGTTTATAAAGTGTTTACCGTGTCACGTATAGATACAGATGCAGATAACAAGAGAGAGCAAGGTAGACAATTTATTGAAATGAATAGAACGTTAAAATATACATTTAAGACGACTTTCATGTTTAAGGATGAGTTTGAAAAGTGAAGTGATGTTGTAAAAACATGACTTTTCAGCTATTGGTGGGAACGGTGGTGATATCTTTGCACCAAAAGGTGTTATTTATTCACCGGGTCATCCATCACGGGATTACCCTAGAGACGATGCCTTCTACGTTTGGAATGTGTACTGTCCGAGTGGAACGTTTGTATATGGCAAGTTTGTTGATTTCTTGGTTGATACACATGATTACGTCCATGTATTTGATGGAGATAGCCTAAACCTAATACGAGAGTGTGTATATCACGACGACTGTGCCGAAGAATTTAACACTGCAGGGAACAAGATGATTGTGCATCTCTTGACGAGTAGGCGTTCCATATACGGCAGATTTGAACTCAAATTTGAAGGTAAACGATGCTCTACTGAATGTGTACTTTCAATCATAATACATTTTTAAGGTCTTACTGTATGCATATGGATTTACTACTTCTGAACCAAACCTCTTTGTATGATCGATGATTATTACACTGTGAAAATTGAATCCAAGATATTGATTATTTGTTAACGACGCACAGCAATATGCGACTTTTAGTATCTGAAGCAAGTCTATGACAAAAATAAACCATAATGTTACAGATGAAGCCCCTGAATTGGCATGTTTTTAACAAGTCAAATCTATATCATTGCTACCATCGGTGAAGCGATCGCACTCTTCTGATCTGCCATTTTTCACTGCACTAAGGGGCATCGTATTGTACTGCACTAATTGCGTACTGATTGACTTTATCCTGTCAAACTGTTACTCTTTCTGCATGGTTGTTCTTGAAAAGAGCTGAAATTAATAAAATGGCTCATTTGAAAATTTGAAAAATCATGCATAGGCACTACTCATGTGGCAGATTTGAACTTCAATTTAAATGTAAAAGACGCAGAGTGTATTAACATATTTTAAGTTTTTCTTTGTTGTTTATAGGGTAGTACGCTATTGGAGTAAGGTCCACAGCCAACCTTTAAAATAACTGAATTGTCTTTGAACGTATAAAATGTTCTTAATATATGATGCTTTTTAAAGTGAAAGACTTAAAATTTTGGCTCAAAATTTCCTAAAGGAATCGTTAACTAACCTATTTCAAAATCAAGAATAAAAATTGTTGTCACCTTGCAAAGTTTGGTACGCCAGAAACAAATACCCCAAGATTCACCGATATTTAAAATTCAAAATGTCCGCTATCCCTGTGTTAAGTCTATGAAGAAAAATAAAATTTTCGAATTTCGAAAAAATAAGCAGAAGGAAATTTTTTTTAAACACAGAGCTTTAAAATCAACCCCCACAGGTGGTATATCAGAAAAAATTGTAAAGGTTTGAGAGTCCAAGTATCTGTCTCCAAGGCGCGTTCTACCTTAAACGTGACAATTGTGTTATACTATTCTTAAGTATACATAGATGAAGCGTTTCAACCTGATACTTTGTATCACTAAAAGTGCTGAAATAAACCGAGTTGAATCCGGGAAGGGACACATTTTAGATAACATATAGTCGATGATCTTTTTTGTCTGCCTACAACATTACTCGAAGAATGTCTAGATCCAAATGCGGGAAAAAAACGTTGCTATTGACACCACTCCATGCCACTTGCCACCTTACGTAATGTCATCGCCCTTTGACATCTAGTCTATCAGCGTCAGCGCGTAACAACGGATTTATAACGTCGCTCTGATATTCTCTAACTGTAGATGTCATTGTGTTGTCACCCTTAGAGAACTTTTTGTAACGCAGTGAAAACATATTAGGCTGTCTGTATTGAAACGTTGCCCAACCTCACTGCCTTCCCGACTGCTATGTACATGATACAGTTGTAGAATTGTTTATCAACTGAGAAATGATATCTACGGTTTCTCACATCTTGCGCACGATGCGCGACATAACTGTATTCATTTCAATGAAGTCTATTGAATCATATTGCTAACTGTACATAGTCAACAAGTAAATGGTCATTTATTGCGCATTACACACACTGTACTCTCTTTTTACAATCATATCTTGCTTTAAGTGTAAATTTTACCGTTTCTGCATTTCTGTTGATGTCTTCGCCTCGGCGTGTCACCCATATTTGTACTGAAGTAGTTCGAACTTATCAATGATCCTCGAAAGTTTTATGATGTCTTCTTACCTGCAAAATGATGTACTGTGGACGCTTTTACGCCTAACTAGGTCTTCTGTTCCAGAAATTTGGCCATTATATAATTAACTACTGTCATAAAATTATATGCTTCCTGTAAGGAAAAATAACCATTTTGTTAAGATACACAAATATAACAATAATAACCTTATAAAACAGTAAACGCGTTTCACACTCATAGGTGACATCGTAGTGAGACAACGCGAAAATGTTTCTTCCAGTACTTCCAATATGTTTGACAAAGAGGAACGTTAATACGGAGAGAAAAGAATTGCAGAGAATCCAAGATATTACAATCAATTCTGTCAGTCAGGGACAAAATATGAAAACTCTATTCTTTATGTCAAAAAATAGAAATAATGTTTAAATTGGCTATCAACGATTTCTTTACAAGTACTGGTCAATTTTTCTTGAAGTAAAATTGAGAAAGGAAACTGCTTGAGCTCTTTTCACAGAATTGAATTCTATAATCTAAGGTTAAAGTTTTCATATTTATACACGTTTCTTTCCAGCAAATCTTACTGAGACAACACAGGACATTTCCGGTTATAATGGTTCTGTCTTCTCTCCGATGTTTCCCTACGCCTACCCAATGGATATTATCTATACCACGAATATACTGACCCCCAACAGGACCAAAATCAAATTGGAGTTCATAAAATTCGAGCTGCGTAAGGTAGACAGCGTTTCAGTCTTCGATTCGGATGGGGAGATGTTAGCTGTGTACTATTTCGATGACAATCCTGAAGTCTTGTACACGCAATCAAACTGTCCGTCCCTCATGCTGTTCTCAAATGTTAATGCGAACACTCTTGCAGGAGGATACCACTTGAGATTTTCAGGTGAGGAAAACATATCTCGTATTTCCCCCCCCCCTTTAACAAACATGTAGCAATATTTTTAAACCTTGCAAAAACAATCGTAAAGCTGTTCGATGAAGATTTACTAATAGAAACGTATCAAGCGTTTGGAGGTCAATGGAAATCGTAGATATCAAAGTCGGGTCAAACCAGACTAAATCAAACAGTGATCGACATCGTACGCAATTTACTGGTAAAATCTTCTTGGTAAATGGTTCTGTCCTTGCTCGCATAGTTTTCTCTCTCGATTGTGTGGGCAATGGAAATAAACGACACAAAGGAAACTCACTGTATTTAAGAGAATGGTATTTAGTATTTCTACTTCGATCAGCGCCGTGAACAACTTTGCTCTAACGATTGCGCAATTGACCCGTGTATATGCATGATGCTGAATCATCGTTAAAATTTCCTTTTTCTAAAAAGTGTGTTGGTAAAGACGTATATAAGTGATTTAAACTTCGGAACAAGTGATCTCCCTAACATAGCCTCCGTGTTACAGGTTCAAGTTGTCTGATTTTATCACTTCTGATCTTTCAATGAAGGAAGGGGCTTTGAGGTCACGATAGCACTTTTTAATTATCAACGACTTGTTAAGTAATGAAAGAAAAAACACCAGGATAACTTTACTTTGGTAGAGGATAGCCTGAGAAAGCTGATGTACGATGGCCGAAAGAGTTCTTCCAATGCAAAATTCAAAATGCAAAATTCAAAATGCAAAATGCAAAATTCAAAATTCAAAAGTCAAAATGCAAAATTCAAAATGCAAAATGCAAAATTCAAAATTCAATACTTGAAAGCGAGGCTTGACAGGCGCCATCTTGGTCGAATATTTATGATGGCTAGATTTTCATAACTATTTTGAGTTCTTCATCAAAGATTGCTTTCTCAATTTGTTTGATCTGGGCCGTGACTCGAGAAAGGTATTAATCTGGCGACCACACAATTAATCCATGGCATTTTTATGCCAACCATATTTCAATGTGGAAATCACAGAAAGACCCGATAAATTATTTTGTTACGGATTTCAGACCTAAGGAAATGACGTTTTTAAGCAATTTTACATAAATCGGTGCAAATTTGTGAATGAACTCGAAAATTAAATTGAGCTAGGTGCGCGATACGGCCAGGCATTTTTCTAGTTTTAAAAGAGAAAAACATTTGTGAGGAATCGGAATCCGTGGCATTATTAGGCCAACCGAATTTGAATGTCGAAATCGAAGACGGAATTCTGAAATATCATAATATTTCTTTCTGCGATTGTCGTTTTAGAGTTGGCAT
>LD344895.1:51645-91194 GCA_001465055.1 Ptychodera flava
TTTCTTTACAGCCGCAACGCCGGCGCGATCTCGGTCGACTTTTCAATTGTGATTCTCTTTCTTTTTTTAGTCAGACCTGATGGTGGTTCGTTTAGTTTATTGTAGTAGTGCAAGTACTATTTGTGGTTTTGTTTTTAATCATTTCGATATTTTTTGTGTGTGCTTGAATTTTTTTCTTTTTTCCCTTATAATCAGCATTCATTGCACCTTTATATCAAATACACGTGTATGTGTACGTCAATAAGTATGGGAGTGTGGTATTTCCAAATTTTTGAAAAGTTTATCTTCTCATTACGGTTTAAAGAATATTTTACAATTAAGCATTACACAACATTCTGCCCTTTTTTTGCAATAATACTTTTCTCGTTTATTTTCTTCCGTAATTCCATCGAATTTTTATTTCAATCAAGAAAGACGGTTGCACGTCATCTTTATCTGATCAGGCACATTCAAATATTTAATGACACGTATTTTCAAATGAATGTTATTTTTATGAAAAGGTACATTAATAAAATGCAATGATATGGACGAAAGAACTTTTTTCTTTATTATTCATACACGTTTAAGACTTGTTTTTAGAAAGAAAATTTGACAGTTTATTTTTACTCTATGACGATAAATATTTTTGAAACATTTGGCGCGCCGTAGTACTTGCACGGAACTTTTCAAGATACCTGTTTAGCAGACGGAAATATGCTAGGCTAAATCGCGTTGACATTTACTAAAGCTGGTTTTGTTGAATATCTAACAGGGTGTTAGTGTTATCTCAGACCGATAATCATAAGTCCTGTAGATCTAATAGTAACGTCAGTTATTCTGACTTAGTATTCGCACAGATCCTCGAGAAAATTTATCTTTGACAAATAGTAAGCAAGTCTGATTTTTCTATCAACAAAATATACAGCTTGTGGAGATCTTGTTGTACGTCTTTATATAGAGAAACATTGCATGCTCTTGGCATCCGGTATCAGCAAACTCTTTGAATTTGATAAGCAAAAAATAATCTCCAAACCAGGCAAAGAGAAGCCAGTAGACTCTGTTCAGGCGTTATAAAATATTAACGCGAGTGATCGTAAGTAATATGCAATCACTTAATCCTAAATTAACTCCTTTATCAGATCCTAGCTGTTCTGCTTCCTTAAAAAATTCCCCGTTAACAGATACAAGTACATTTATCAGTCGTAATCCCCTCACCCCACTGACCCTTGGTGTACATTAGAAATAGTTTAGTACCAGCTCCTCTCAATAGAGACTACGTTATGCGAAATAGCTTGTCTTTTATACGAAATCATTGGATGAGGCAGACAGTCTGGAATCAGTAGTTTTGCTGGTATCTTAAAGAATTTGTGTTTGAAAACGTAGAGTCATATACTTTTTATAAGCCTTGTACATACTTTTGTGGCTAAGGAGGCAAAGAAAGTATTGCAATGTTCTTTAGAAATTGACATCAATTAGAACATTGTTATCAAAGGCTAAAGCAAAATAAACAGATTTTCATTTATCAATTTTCTTTAGCTACCGCTCAAATCTGCCGATGTCACGTTCCAAACGTAAACATGTCCTGATGCCAGGTCAAGGGTCACCTCTTATCCGCTCCGGTTCTCTTTTGCCTGTCTACTAATGACTTTATTGTATTGACTGTCAATCGTCTGCTTACAGAAATACAAATTGTAAACCCATGTGGTTGTCACGATTTTACAGTATGATAAGGACGAAAATAACTTGACAGTTTTCCAGTCAGACAAAATTAGCCATGTAGTTTTTTCATTAATATTTTCTTACTGAAATACACAAATATACAAAAAAACACGAATCAATTCTAATGTAGACAAATACACGTACATCCTTATAATATTCTAAACTATTATGAAAATTTCATGAGTTTTGTTTTCTAAATATTTGAGACAATCAATCATAAATTCTCAATCAGTATAACATGAATAAACTGCTCCCAACGTTATTAACTAATTCCTTTACGATATTGGTGTTACGTCATATGCTAGTTTATAATTATCACCGTGAAAATCTATCACTGTCCCACTGTCCTGTTGGTGATTTCATTGACGTATCCATGTCATTCACTCTTTGAGACTTCATCTTTGGACAGATTGGGTAACATTTGTGTTAGCTTTTACATTTGACATATTTCGTATACGGTGTAAGTTTCATGTACAGACAGCGATTCCTATATTCTCAAGCTTTTTTAGCCACTGATCGACCGAGCTATAAGATAATCATTAAGCCGCGGCGTGTCAAACGTCATTCTACAAACCTGTTATGTTTTAGGTGGTGTTCGTGCAGTCACGGTCATGGCATAGTTTTACTTCATGATGCGGCTTCGCACCGACCGGATGATGAATGTAATGATGACATCAAAACAGTTCTAGTAATTGTTATCAGTCAAGGCAAGTAAATCACCAGGTCCGAGAAACAAAAACCCCAATGACAAAATCGATGGTGCAATCTTGAACCACTAGTAAAGAAAGAGTAAGCGCACCCTGCTAGTATGCACTACACCCGTCAAGATTGAACTAAAGTGACAAAGTAATAGTATAATAATTACTCTTGTAGTCAAAAACACTGTCCCTTATAATTTCAGTGACAGAATTGTTTGTCATGTTTGGATATACTTTCTCCGTATGTAAGTTTATTGAACTTAATTTCAAGTTTTCAGTCAGCAGAGGCCACGATTCTACTCTACATGTACGGAGTGCACATATATCGTCGTTGTATGTTAATACTTTTTAGAAGGTACACGTCACAGATTAACAAGCGGTGAATTTAGATTATTGACTGTAAATCTCTGTCCTATAGTTTTATCAAGGCTAGCGTCGTCATCATTCGCATTAATACTTGTCGGCGATTCACCCTTTTAAAAGCATAATATCACAATCATAACTTACAGGAGAACATAGCGGGTTTCTCAATAGGCAACAGTATAACACAAACCGCGTCTAATTTTCACCATTGTTTAACGTAATACAATGCCGAATGGATGAAAGTTATTGTTTACTGTCTTAATCTTCATCATGCAACGTGTAATCTAACACATGTGTCCATGCGTGAGAAACTTGTCATTGCCCGAGACGACTGCAGGTGAGAAATATTGGTAAATCATGTACGTTTATTTGGTATGTTGGATATTTTTTCGTAACTTAAACAGTTTTCAGACAATTTTCTTTCAACCTTCACTGTTCAGTTTTGTGCATACAAGCAATAATTCTTAAAAGTAGCGAAATATTCCCTGTTGTTTAATCAATTGAAAATACTATCACAAATGTTCAAACGTTCCTACCTTAACGTTTAGCCCTATTCGTACGAGAACAACATTAGGATCGATTAATCCTCACAGTTTGTATAGACGTTCAATGTTCAAACGAACCATTCTGGCTATGAATAATTCCAATTGATCACTAACACTCCCTAAGCGTGCGTATTTATTAATGAGTGAAGCTAGAAGTCACCTTGATGTAAAATCGGAACTAAGCAATGATTAGGGCTGTGTTCATTAGCTCACGCAGAGTAAAATTGGAACTAATTTCGATTTTAAGTGAAAGTTTATTGTTCATTGTAATTGTTTTATTTGATAACAATATTTGAGAGGTACTCTATAACATTTTTTCGTCACAGGCGTTGTTGGCTGCACGTACGGTAGGGGCGGCAGTGTAGCTAAGTGAAACCCCATTGGGCACGGCACAAGTCAACGATTGCTCCAGGCTCCTGTGCATGTCTAACCCCTGCGCACTTAAAGCTTTGCTCTAGACCAGTGATCCTTGACACCAGTCATTAAGGTTGATACATATGTCACCAAAAAAGAAAATACATGGACACGTTTTTAATTTATTTTCCACTTCCAAAGTTATTTGGGTAACTTTATAACTTTTGCGATAGCAAAGTTTGATAAAAAAAATGAAGTTTCGGTCGTGTCGTGCGATGATGCACTCAGAGGCATTTTTTAAATGGAATGTCGCGACAATGCAGTTAAAAATTAAATACTGATTGTACTGCATCTGAGTGACTCATGCGTATCAGTATACGCTGCTTGCAGATTTAGCGGCGCGCTGGACGAGCTCGAGTTGTAAAAAGGGAAGGAACATCACGACAACAGCTGGTTTTGATAACCACTGATGTTGTATTTGTGTGTATTTAATTTAATTATGGACATCGTACATGAAACTACATGTATAATAAATGTATGTGAAGAAAGGGAAATAAAAAACAGAATGATGTAATTTAATATGAATACTCATTCAATCCGTTAAGTAAAAGATATTTTGATCAAAGTAGTTCCTATACAGTGACGTGCCCAGTACAATTACCTATGTGAAGATTGCCATATCTTCTTATCCGCGGACCATTTCGCTTTTAGGGATACAGGTGGAATATTTAAAAGAAAACAGCAAGAGAAGAAAGAACAAAACACGTTTACACAGTATTAATTGCTGTAGATGTGCGTACCGACAATATCAGCCACCACTGTTACTCGCGGAAGATGCAAAAAAGCATGTGCGCTTCTTTCGCACTTCGTTTCGAGGCACTGCATTTAAAGTCATAATTTTTAACTTAAAACATTTGTTTTCAAAGTCAGGCCATGCCAAAATAGACATTCCGCTACCATATAGAATGAATTTAATTAAATAATTCTTCTTCATAATCCGTCTGACATCCCGAGAATACCTTGGTTAGAGAGAATCAATGGGTCAAAGGTCGTTCATCAGAAATTCGCGGTACTTTGTTGCAGTTCATTTATGTTTTTGACCAAACGATTCAAAAGGAACATCATGCTCATTTCCAGTGCCGTGGCGACATTACAGCATGGTACCATTTATTGTGATTTATGATTCCACGTGCGATTTATGATGCCATGTGCGATGACAATGTTTAATAAAATGATTGAGAAAAACATCGACGTAAGTGTGTAGAAATGTGTTGTTTGTCCGGAAATGTCGTAATCTCACGCAAACATTTTTTACAAGTTTTCCTATAGGTGGGTGTTATAACTAAGAGCTAATCCTTCTTTTCATAAAATCAACAGCGATTGCGGTACCTCATCCCGTCTACTGTAAGCGATTTTGCATTCTTTAATTAAAAATTCTGAGAATAAGTAAGGGTCTATGTGAATTCTATAACAAATGCGCCGTATCCTATCAATCTATATTTCGGTTATTTTGCATTTCGGAAAAACTAGCTATTTTGTGCTTTAACTTCCTTCGTGCACTGGTAGATGATCAATGCCTTACAAAATTAAATTGATGGTTTAACGAACGAATGAACAAACAAATTTATTTTCAATTTGCAAGATTACAATGTTAAATAATTCGCTACAGGGCACTTGAAAACCGAATCGTATTTTATCTACAAACGTGTGTCAGCAATGTGGAATTCCAAAAGTTGATGGTACATATATCTTAAAAATACATTAACGAGCGCTAAGCACATTCTATAGGCCTTAAACTTAAAGATACTTTACTGGCTGAAGATGCAAACAAACTATCGTTGCTATAACGCTTAAGGTAGCTAGATACGTTATAGACACTTTCAGATTTTTAATTTTTTTTTCTCAGTTCTAGAATTCCCAATCCAGAAAAAAGTATATATTTTTTGAAAGCCCAAATATTTGGAAATCCTACAGTGCACAGTACACAGTCATTGCTTGCATATTATTCATGAGACAAGCGTTTTCCAAAAATTGGTTTTTCCTCTCTTTAACGAACGCGCTGCACGATTTCCGGTTGAAATTTGAGCATTGAAAAGCCTTAGCGATACTCTTCAATTAAGTTTTTCCTATTTTTTCTCCGAGTCTCCTTTCAGATTATATGGCGCGACAAAAGCAAATAAAGGAAATCCCAGACACGGTTTTGAAGGGTATTCCCAAAGCTTGTCAATGCTCAAATTTCAACCGGAAATCGTGCAGTGTGTTCGCTAAAGGGAGGAAAAAACAATTTTAGGAAAATTCAGCAAAACGCTTGTCACGTGACTATTATGTAAATAATGACTATGTAATGTACACGTTTGGATTTCTAAATATCAGGGCTTTCACAAAATATATAGTTTATTTTGGTTTGGGACTTCTAGAACTGAGAAAAAAATTAAAAATCTGAAAGTGTCCTTAAGGTATCTAGCTACCTTAATGCGAATATTCCCTCTCAATGAGCATTTGAGCAAGTTTTTTTCATAATCCAAAATACGACAAACAAAATTGTCCATTCTTTTACCTCCGTTTAAATCTCCCGATGTCACGTCGCGATCGTAAACATATAAAGGCTCAGGTTAAGGGTCATCTCCCACCCATACCGGGTTATTTGTTGCCTATCTACTAATGACTTTATGGTTATCGGCTGTCTTCTGCTCAAAGGAGATGCATTCTGTAAACTGATGTGGTTGTCACGATTGTGCGGTATGATGACGACGAAAACACAAACTTGTAAATGACAGTTCTCAAATGAGATAAATCTAACAACTCAGTGTTTCACATAATTTGTTTAAAGTTATGTAAATATTAAGCCCTAATGCAGATAATTGCTGTACGTCTTTGTTATGGTCTAAAACTAATGAAAATTTCGAGATTTTGTCAAAGGAAATATGGGGGCGGCGCTTGAATACACCCACAACTTTCCAATCGTTACTGATTAAATCTAATAAAAGTGTCAAAAGAATTCTGTGTTGAGGTTGACGATTTGAGTATTAATATCAACAAGAACAAGTGCGCAAATATTAAAGGATGTTAATAACATGCGTTGACATGCCTACCACTGTAGCTCCACTGTTACACTGGATGTGAGTAGATGGTGCGACCAGTTACACTGTCTCTTCTTTTCATGTCTAGGGATTAGATCCAGGTTCCTGTTGTGCCTATGAACCACTAATGTCATCAAGCTAATTAAGATCTGATGATAGAGTGATAAATTGTGAGCAAATGCAGAAGTTTATCCATGTGACTGTATGCGTTTATGTGTTTAGTCTCGAACCCTGACCTAGGAACGACCTAGAGACTTCGCAACTGTTCATTTATGTGTCACAATTGGATTTAACATCATGTTCTTTCCAGGAACTATCTTCGTGTGTTTCTTCGTTCTTTTTGGAATATGTGACGGCAAAGGTGAGGACATAATACTCCCAAGCTATCTAGAAATTTTCAACTGGTGTTATACGCTTACTGAACTGAAGTGGGGATAGGGTAGTTGATGTGGTAGGGTGACATGAATGAACAGCACTGTGTTTCAAAGCGAGTTTCAATCAATCACAGACGAAAAACATCGGTTAACGGAGACTTAAATACTAAGTTCAGGGACATACAAAATTCATCGTGCAATACTTTAGGACCGTTCGTCATGTTACTTTACCGTTTTAAAACGGGATTCGCAAATACCGAATACATCGTTTAATGTCTCCGCGTGCAAATTACAAATTATACTAACAAACACAGAAGACATCTATTCTTTACTTGAATATTTTCTTACTAGAAAGTTCATTTTAATCGCTACCACGGAAATCTAGAAACATACCCTGAGTCGAAGTCCTACTTCAGAGTTAAAAAAACAGTCAGCTACAAAGTCTCTCATAGTTACACGCCAACCAAAAAGGTATATCAATATAAAATGTGTGTTAACCATGACAGAATTTATAGCCGTTGTCAGCAAACAAAGATAACGCTAAGTACTAGCTGGAGCTCACATTATTATTCATGAAAATCATTGTCTCCTCCCCATTAAGTCTGGACGTCTCTCAAAAGATAATTGGAGGCGAATCGTAGATATCTTAATCAAGTACATTCATTTTAGGCACTGTAACTTTTCTCTTTGTTCTGGCAATATGCTGTCTTGCGCGACGACGTTATGTGATAGTTAAAATCATGATAATACATCTGGAACACATCTGAGAACGGTTAATTTGGATATACTCAAAATCCAACTTGAGCCATTGTAAGTACTAGTTTTTCGTTTAGCAAGTTACATCCTTTGGAGGTAATCAGCAGGTAAAAAAAACCCAAAAACCAAAACAATTATTCTTATGTCAGGCAAAGTGAACGTGGACTTGCACACGTTGTGGCATGACTTACAGTATGTTAGTAAGCCTCGGCACTTGTTCAGACCTAATTATGTAAAAGAATACTTCATCTACTTGGGCTATATTTACTTGAGCAATATTGCTACCCAGTTTCATAAAAAAATTCTGACATTTATGCTTCTATGAAATTCATCGTCAGTAGTCTTGATTATAAAAGACAAGCCTGGTGTGGATGAAAGGAATCGTAGGTCTTAATCGGTCTCCAAATGGGTACGCGAATGTAGAAGTGTAAAGCAGAAAGAGAAGAGAGACCACTAGAGAATGTGACTGTAATTAAGATATTACAAGAAAATTATATAGAATATATCCTGAAGCTTTCAATTTGGTCTGTTTCTTCTGACGCACTAAAAGGAGTGTCTTTGTAGTTTTACGAAATATAGTGTCGACAAGCCCATCTTATAAGGCGCAAATGCTAACTTTGCGAATTTTCTCCGATGCGCTCACTCTATCATTATAAATGGCCATTTTCTCGTTTTTCACTTCAGATACTGTCTGCGGTGATGATATCTATGGAGAAGGTGGGGAAATCAACTTCAATGGGTCTTCCACACTAAACACTGACGAGTGTATTTGGACAATTCATACACCAGACAGTACAAAGGTTACAGCCAAGATGTTGGAATGTCATTTGCCTGGTGTTGTAATAAATGGCAGTGATGTGATGAGCTACATAGAGATCCGAGATGGTGATACCGACAATGACCCACTCATAGGAAATTACACCTACTTTGATTGCTCGGTATCAACAACGTCAATAGATGTTGGGTATTCAACGGCAAATAATATGCGGGTCAGGGTATATGCACCTGTAAATAATATGAGTGAAGTGTATTTCCAGTTGATTTTCACTGGTGAGTCTGTATGTTTACTATTAAATTTACAAAATGTCCTTGCTCAAAGCGCTAATGTTGTTCAAATATGAACACGTCCGCCAATGTGAATCTATTCAAACATACGGTAGTGCCTACTGTAGGAAATTATTAGTAAGAAAGAAAACCGGATCGAAGTTGGCAAAAGAGTACTAACGATATCTTTCGTAAAACTTTTTCATGGAAGACCTATATACATTATGTCAATTTTCCGACTGCAACCTACATCAGATATATGAATGTTTTTAAATTTCAGAATTTCGAGCGCAGTATTTATTGATCGTTGTTAACCTGTAAGGCTTTCATATTCTTATGAAACAAACTGCTGTTTCTTTACTAATTTACCGTTCTGCGCCCTGTTTCATATAGACCACTTTCTTGATTATTATACATTGACCAGTCGTCTCTCATGTGACGAATTAAATTAATCTGTGTTTGCACGACGATATACTTGGCGGCTATTATTCAGTGATTATAATAAATTTTACAATATTTGTTGACCGTTATTATCCAGCATGCGGTGGCAGTGTTCAAGGTATGACCGGCGTGGTGTCATCGCCATTCTATCCCGATTCATATCTGAAAGACGGTGTCTGTACGTGGACTATAGAGACTCAACAGGGAATGGTTATCGAGTCTTTCTTTCCTAAACCATATTTTAACTTGAGGTACAGCGAAGATTATGTCGAACTGAGGAACAAAGTTGACATGGTTGTGCCCGATATAGGACGGTTTACACAGGACAACTATTCTACCTCTATTGATGATTCTACATCGAATACCATGTGGGTGACATTTCGAGCTCTTAAATCATCCCATCAACGAGGTCGAGAACCTTACAGCTTTAAATTGGACTTTTTAGGTGAGAACTGTAAAATGCAATTTTTTCTAATATCTAAAATACGCGTCATATTTGCATTTAAAAACCACATTTTCTCCGCCACATTCCACTAAAAACGGGTACATATATGTGCATCAAGTTCATGATTTATAACGTAGTAATATTATTTTCGACTTTAAAAGCAAGCATCATTTGTCTCTATTGTCTTCACATTTTGTGTGTTTACATGGCATTGTGTGAACAGTTATGAATTATTGATCTTCCTACATGTTAGCCTATACTAAGACCAACGGCACTTTATGTAAGGGAACCGAACATCATGACATGAAAATCACAAACGATGTAGAATACTTTAAAATCATGTGATAACATTCACTGAAACATACCATCTGAAAACAAAATATCTAGATGACGTTGCGTTATAACTCGATGCAAACCAAGAAAAAATGAGAACACTTAAAGGACAACGAAATAACACTTATACAGCGAAAACAAGCAAATCCTGTACCTATCATAAATGCAGATAAAAGTCGACAGCTAGGTAGACCAGCGATTGGAATACTTCTGCAAACAAGATAATTTTGAGACTCGCTTTGTAATTTATTGAGATATGTTCATAATTTTCATTGTAATGAATTCAAATAGTCGAGGGCTAATGACTAAACATTGCAGTTTGGAATATCAACAATAAAATTTTGCAGTGTGATGTTATGAAAACGTCCGTTTTCAGCTATTGGTGGGAAAGGCGGCGACATCTTCGCACCAGAAGGCTTTATTTATTCACCGAATCATCCATCACGGTATTACCCTAGAGAAGATGCCTTCTACGATTGGAATGTGTACTGTCCGAGTGGAACGTTTGTATATGGCAAGTTTGTTGAATTCTATGTTGATACACATGATTACGTCCATGTATTTGATGGAGACAGCCTAAACCCAATACGAGAGTGTGGACATCACGACGACTGTGCCGAGGAATTCCACACAACAAGCAACAAGATGGTTGTACATCTTTCGACGAGTAGGCACACCAGATACGGCAGATTTGAACTTCAATTTGAAGGTAAAGGATGCTCTACCGAATGACTACTTTTGCAAATAAGGGCGGTCTTAATTTAAGTCATCTTCAATTTTTAAGGTTTTACAGTATGCATACGGATTTACTTTTTCTAAACTCAACCTCACCGTAAGATCGATGATTATCGCACTCGTGAAAATTGAATCCAAGATATTAATTATTAATTTGTTAACGATTTACGGCTAATATACGCCTTTCAATGCATAAAATATTGTTATAAGCAAGTCTTTGTCAAAAATACAACCATTATATCATAGTTAATGTCCCTGAGTTGACATATATTTTAAAAAATTTAAAAATGTAAATATATATCATTGCGACCATCTGTAAAGCGATCGTACTCTGATCTGCAATTTTTTCAATACACCGGGAGCGTTGTATTGTATTGTACTGCAGTAATCATGTATTGATTTGGCATACTCTGTCAAATTGTTACACTTTCTGGTTACTCTTGAAAAGAGATGAAATTAGTGGAAGGATACATTTGAAAAAAAAAGCTTACGACAAAAATGGGCAAATGTTCCTTCGTATGAATTGAAATGTGTTTTGAATTATGTAATTGATGCAGTTTTGGGCTTTTCTACTGTATTGCAATTACATAAGGGAAAAGTAATATTTACATACACGTATCATGTGAAAGAATGAAGGAAGACATTTAAACTACATACGAAGTATACATATAATGCCGTGTTGGGTCATTTCTCTGGGAAACTTTCATCGTAAATAAATAAATAAATAAATAAATAAATAAATAAATAAATTATTTAATTAATAAATTAATAAATCAATAAATGAATAAATAAATAGATAAATAAATAAATAAATAAACAAATTATTGTACCGCGTATCGCTCACTCTTTGCATGATAGGTACAGTATATTTCTGGCATTATTCACGTATGGTATGTCATGAATGTAGTTTCTGTGGAGGATAATACATACATCGTATATGAAACAGAAAATTTAATTGTTTATAAACTTGTTGGGAAACAATGATTTATTAGCCAAATGAGGGTTATCCCATGGTCATAAAACTTTAAGAAAGGAAAGGAAAGGAAAAGAAAGTGTAGATTCCACAGGTCTTACTTTTCGTAAGATACTGTAAAATTTACAGTTTTGACATATTTCTTTCCAGCGAACCTCACGGAGACAACACAGGATATTTCCGGTTACAATGGTTCTGTCTTCTCTCCAATGTATCCCTACGCCTACCCAATGGATATTGTATATACTACGAACATTATGACTCCTGCAAATACCCAAATCAGACTTGAATTCCTCGAATTCGATCTGTGTATGGGCGACAAGATTAAGGTATTTGATTCGGATAGAGAGATATTAGCTGTGTACTGTTTCGATGATAACCCTGAGGTTTTATACACGTCATCAAACTTTTCATCAATAGTGCTGCTCTCCGACGTTAAGGCAAACGATAGTGTGGGAAGATATCGTTTGCGATTTTTAGGTGAGAGAATTCGATATTTTTGTTCTGTGATAAGCCTTACCATTGCCTTTTCGTACTGAGTATTTTCATTTTGTATTTGACAGACTCTAGACATAGCTTTAGCGGACGACCCTTTAGCTTTAATGAAACTCGAAAGGTGAAGCAGTCACCGAAGTCGTATATTTGGACAAAATCATGTGTAGATACTACCTTCTTTTTGTATACATGCCCCTAACTGTCGGCACTCATTAACCATAGAGTTCGCAACTCGGTAATCTACAACAAATTACATGAAATAGACGTTAATATACTACCGTCACCCCACAATTTGACTTTGTTGATACGAACCATGTTCAGACTTGGTTCAAGTCGGTGATTGTGTAAAATAAATTAATTTCAGCAAGGTATTAAGGCATTAGTGTTACTTTATATTTGAAGTATTTTGACTGACATTCAACGACAATATCTTACGCTGTCTTTACTCTTGTGTGTGATGGACACTATGAGAAGTAGATCTGCGCATGCGCGGAGTGAACGCGATTTGCAGTCAGTTTCTCTAGAAAACTGTCCTTTGTCTGCCTTTAATGGTCATTGTGCCATAATACACAGTGGTATTGTTGTTTATATCGTGGACTGTGCCTTTATTACAAACCCCGCGTATCTGTATACAGCATACAAACCGAATGTATCCTTCGTATGAAAATTACTGAAGAACAAAGAAGGGCCAAGGGCAGATTTATTCATTTTCGGCTACATGTCCGTTAACTGTAGTTTCCCCAATTTGTATACTAACGGCTCAGTCACAATCAGGGTGCTCTAGAGTGTTTCACTTTTGTCAAAATTTCATCTTGTAGACACATATCTAAATTTCCTAAATTCACAAAGCTTAAGGTTTGGTACATGTAAGCTTGAAAAGTTGTGAAGCAAACTTTCTCAGTATTTCCATGGCAACCAGTTATTTATTGTGTTAACTCACCGTCACGGACACTTAAAAATATTATGAGTTGATGGAGAAATAACATAATAGACTACAACATTTGTACAAATATTCTTTTTAAAAGTTTAACCAGAAAATATATACATCTGATGTAGAAAATAAGGTAAATGTATCAGGATTTTACCTAGCTTTGTATGATTTCTTACAAAATGATTTGTTACGAAAAAAAAAATTCATTTTTTTCTCCCCATGATTCCTCTGGTTTACAGATTTGCCCTTTAGTACATTTAAGATATTTTTTACTGCAATTGTTGAAGTCTTTAGAAAACATTAATAGTATTTGCAGCAAAATTTTGCTTTTTTGTTATTTTTCTAGTCATTTTTGTAGTATGGTAAAAGCGTCACGGACACTTCACATTCAGGAACATATGTGAGTGAAACAAACTATTGTTTATTATAACCAGTAAACCTGTAAAAATATGAAAATTATGACAAGCATTGATTACAAACAAATCAAAAACATATTATTAAGGAAGTTTGACATAAAGAATATTTGTAGTACTGGTATTTTTCAATAACCAGAAAATATTATCAGAAATACAACACTGCATGCAAAAATTCCTAGGATAACTGGTATGTAGACAATGATAACTGGTATTTAGAAAATGCTATAAAATGCAAAACTGTCCTAGTAACACTATAAAGTGAACAATAAATGATTTACTGAACATTTGGTTTCCAATGTATTATTGTGATTTGTATTTCAGTAGCATCACATACACTAGACATTTGTATACTTAAAGGGGTAAATTCTTTATCAGTTTTAATAGACGATATTAAACACAAAGTCTCTATATCAGAAGTCTAATTAAAGTTATGAAGAGTATAATATAATACTATCTTGCCACTCATAGTGACATTTGTAGGTGACTGGAGTATTTTAAGTATTTGGTCAGCATTTATTGTGTATAAGGGGGAAAGAGGTTGCACGTGCACATCTGACTGTTTATGGTGGTACTGCAGTAGTGTGGGATCCATTATGGATCTTTGTTAATAGTGATGTATATAAGGGGAGGATTTATGTCCTCTAATGTTATTTTTCTCTTTCATCCCCTTTTTTGCATTATAAGGTTGTATTATTTGTGTTTGATAAAATTTCAGTCGTGTGTTGTTTGTTTAGGGAAACTATGGCAAGACATAGTCGGATCTAGCATGTGGTGTCTTTTGAATGCTGTGATCCTGAAATCAATGTTTCAAAACCCAAGTGTGTGGTTTCTCCTCAGTCGCAAAGTCCTGTCTTTCCTAAGTTGTTGTGTCTGATATTTTGATTTTTATATGCTTGTTCTGGTTGTCGTTTTCATGTGTTATTGGCTTCAAAAAATAAAGCCAATATTTCCATATTTTATCTTGTGTTGAGATTTTTTGTGAATTTTGTTTAAGACATGTGTGTCTTTTATGTTTTTGTTTCTTTTGTAGGCTGTTATTTGGGGTTCAAGGAAAAGGGTTTTTCATGTTTTGTCCTTTTCAAGTTCCTCCCAATATTTTGCAAGACTTTCTTTCAAGTCTTTTGTTTTAATATATGGCCTATATGCTGTTGTGAAGATTAGATTATTTGTTCTTTCCATCTTTATTTTTCTTGTACTTTTTATTGAGTTCCATTCCTGTGTTTGATTTCTGTTGTAATTCTAGTTATTTCTTTATCCGTGTATTCTCTGTAAATTAATTTGCTCGCAAAGAAATCAACTATCTCCTTAAAATCGTTTGTGTCATTTAAAGAAGTATCTGAGAATTTCACCTTCAATCAGTCCTTTAAAATTGATTTGGGTAACAAGATTCTCTGTGCAGGTATTGGAATGTTCCAATTAGTTTTGTGTGGGTTTAAATATCCAAAATATTTTCTTGGTTGTGCCTTGGGCCCTTCAAAATTTTGACGTCGAGAAACTATATTTTTTTCTAGTGATTTCTTAACTGTAACTTTAAATGTTGGGTGCATTTTGTTTATTCTATGGCTGAACTCTGCGGTTTTGTGTTCCAGTAAAAATTATGAAAATGTCATTTCTGAATCTTTTCCAAAAGTGAATCACATTTTGGTATTCAGAGATGATTTCCATTTCCAGTTTATGAAATGCAATCATGGCAATCTCCAGCAATGCATTTCAGCTCATTAAACAGCCACATATTTGGCGGTAGAATTCATTGTTGAATAGCCCAAAGACTTGAAAAAAAGTCTTGCAAAATACTGGCAGGAATTTAAAGAAACATTAAAAATCCTTTTCCCAAACCACCCAATAACAACCTATAAAAAGAAAAAAGAACAGAAAAGACACACTTGTCAAAACAAAGTTCACAAAAAGAGACAAAACGTTAACAATAATCTCAACAAAAGATGAAATATAGAAATATTGATGTCATTATTTGAAGCCAATAACACGTGAAAACATTAACGTCAACAAGTACAACAAAAACAACAAAATATCTGACACAACAACTTAGGAAAGACAAAACTTTGCTACTGAGGAGAAAGCACACACTTGGGTTTCGAAACAGATTTCAGGATCACAGCATTCAATAGACATCACATGATAGATCCGACTATGACTCGCCATAGCTTTCCCTTCACAGCCAACACACGATTGAAATTTCATCAAACACTTATAATACAGCCTTATAATGCAAACAAAGGCTTAAAACAGAAAAATAATTTTAAGGGATATAAACCCTCCCCTTATATACATCACTGTTGACATAGTTCCGCAACGGAGCCAACACTACTGCAGCATCATCATAAATAGTCAGATTTGCAACCACTTTCCCCCTTATATAATTCAAAAACACATTTTCTTTTGTTTTTAAAAGGATTTATTATGGTCTATGAAGTTTACTTCAGATGTCAGGTGAATTTAAATGTAAATGCAGTAAAAAATGATTAACCACTTGTTGGGTGTAGTGTCTATGACATGAAGCCAGTTGCAAATGGAAAGTTGTTTAATGTGAAAGTAAATTAGTTTTGTTAAGTGTTATGCCTTAATTTCACTATAAATAACATTTCTATCCTAAAGTTATATTTGGAAATAACTGATAATACTATTTCTGTTCCTTTATTAAACCCCTATACCGTTATTTCACAGGACAGTTTTTTAACATTACAATCTTAAAAGGTAGAACAAATATCTTTCACTGGTTTAATATATGTCATTTGATGTCTTACTCAAAAACTAAGTTACTCTCTTATAAAAATGTAACTTCAGCTGGTAAACAATCGAATTACCAGCTTAAATCACTGTTACAAGTAATGTATGGATTTGGTGTCACGGACACTACGGCTGTCACGGACACTACATTTGGCCCCTTTTTGATATACTGAAACAATACAAGTGGTAAATAGATTATATTTTTATAACACATAAGAAAGGCAAACAGGGCCACTTTGGCTAATGACATCAAATCTCTACTATCTGGATATGACTGCAAGTTATGAGGGTGTCACGGACACTACAAAATTTTGGGACAAAAAATGTGGGCAACTTTCATGATTTGTCATTCATAATCAACACATTGACCCTATTGACATTTAGTACCAACTAAACATAGTTGGTCTTCCAGTCAAATAGATGTTTTAGGAAACATTCTAGGGTAATGTTTTCCAAGTGATAATAGAGAGATAAATCAAAGCTGTTGTCAAAATATAAAAAGCGTAACGACACACCAATTTCACTTGTTATAACGCCATTTCCATTCAAATCCATGTATTAAGATGAAATAACTTGCAAAAGAAAGAAGAAATGCTATGTAATACTTTAAATATTCTGAATAATCAAAAAAATTAATCTAACAGTTTCAAAAAGTGAGTTAAAATGTGCTTTTTCAGATGAAACAGCGTTACGCCCATTTTGACCCATTTTTAGGGTACCTTGTACTGCGGCATTTTGTAATACGACGCATTTTGTAACAACTTACGCAAAATGTAATAAGGGTATCAGCATTTTGTAATAAAATGGTCTACGCATTTTGTAATAAGGGTATCAGCATTTTGTAATAAAATATTGTTTACGCGATTTGTAATAAGGGTACAAGCGTTTTGTAATAAAACGCGTTTTGTAACATAAGTTAACGCATTTTGTAATAATTATAAACATCCGTTGATATTGTATGCATTTCAAAATGCTTTGTGGTTTCTGAATACGTAAAAATGTAATAGCATATAATGATGTCGATATTATATCTCACTACCGAGGCTAGGTTATCATAATAGCGCCATATAAAGGAAGTCTGAGTTGATAGTCAAAATGCAATTGAAGACAGAATGAGATATATTGTATGCGATTTATAATTGAGAAAACAAACCGAGAAAGTTTTAGTAGGTTTTAAATACAGTACTGTACTTTGAAAAGACAATACACTGCAAACCGTTCTGCATTTTTTCTCTTCAATGTTACTGTTGGTGGATGGAAAGAGAAAGGCTTGGAGATGACATGCAGAGCTCAGAATATGATAAAAGACAGCGACATCATCAACATTGACAGTGTTGTGTTCTAAGAATGCGTGTATGTAGCGTCCAATCAATTTATTGAAAATTGAAAATTGAAATCACGTTCAAAATGCAATTTTCATTTTAATGAAATAACAACCGATTTTTAATATTCGTTTTTGCAGACAAAATTTTTATTTTACCTATTTTTAGGCACGGTTTTCGCCAATCAATTCCCGAAAATATTAAACAGCCTTTTGGCATAGAAAGCAACATTTGAAATGTTTCAAATCGAAAATTATTTTTCATTTTTATCTTCGTTGAAAAAAAAAACGATTGACGGCCCGTTTTAAATTAAGCTTCTGCTATTTCATTATTAATGAAACATAATTCTGTTTCGCCTTCTTTATATTTTGAATCCGAAAAGCAATTTTCAGTAAACACAAATTAAGCTTTAATCAATTAATTCTGTTTCATTCATAAGATTTGAAGACACAAGTTCGGGTTTACTTTTATTGAACGTTCCTTGTTTCATATTTGATTTTAATTCATTTTTTAAAAATGATGTTGCCATTCTCAACAAAGCAAAAAATAATATCAAGTCTTCAACTTTATTCTATCTTAACATAACAAAAATGGTATTCCTTCCGATTTTTGTAAAATAGAAAATAAGCTTATATAGGATAACTTTGACATTTGAAGGAGAACAAAAATGATGAGAATCGAAACTCGTTAATACTAAATCATGTACAACTAATTTAAAATGAATTCGCTGTTAATTTTGTTACTTGCGAAAATTGGAAAAATTGAAAATGGTAAGTTTCAACCATTTTCATTTTTTTCAAAATGGTCGAAAAACGACTTGCATGTTATTTCAATTTCTTTGCTGTTCCTGGCCCTCTACCGGCCAGTGGGCGAGCAGCGATGCGTGCGAGATTTCCGGCTTTCGTCAACGCAAGAACTGCGGTAAATTTAAAATGGAGTTGTCTTCAGTGTCTTCCTTAGTCTCTGAAGAGTTTATGCGGCAAATGGTTCTTTTTGAAAGTAAAACACACCGCGAGATAGCATGTACTTTGAAAGACTTGTTTTCTGATCATAATCTGTCAGGATTAAGCGAGAGATCAGTGCGCAGATTTTGTGAAATACATGAAATTAAGCGACGCCACACGCCGAACAATGACCAGTAATTAGTACAACATTTACTGTTAACATAACGAGCACTAGCAACGCTCAAAATATGCCCTAAAAACAAAAATCCTTATAAGCGTCCAGAAACTCCGGTCGATGCTGGGTCGCGCACCACACACCGGATCGCTCACTATAGTCAGTCAATAGAGTGGCTAACTCTCTGAACTCTCTCAATAACGAATCTGGCTTCTCCTCCTCGAGGACGAAGATGACTTCATCACACAACCAAGCGGAGGGGATACAAAACAAGAGAGTGACTGATGAAGGAACCCCATTTTTGGTTCCGAAACACCGTTAAGAAGAATCACTCAATCAACAGACCGGTTTACAGGGGAACCAGATCACATGACTAGAGTCAAAGCACTATCGATTCACCGGTGTCTCGCCATGTATTCCACACAAAATAAATGCAATGATACTTTTATTCACCACATTATAATACTAAACAATCTTGGTAGGGCCGATGTGTGGAGTAGTCCTACGAGTATGGCGAGAGTGTCCGGCTTTGGCTACGCAGTGGGAGGCGACGTAGCCAAAGCCGGGACAATCTCGCCATACTCGTAGGGCTAATGTGTGGAGTTGCCCTCAATTTCCTTTATATCGTCTTCGGTGGCCAGTCTACCGCAGCACCTGCAGTAAGCGCGGGAACAAGTATGCGTTGCGGAAACCGGTAGTCTCGTACGCATTGATGCTGCTCACCCACTGGACGGTAGAGGGCCGGGAACAGCAATTCAAATGAGTCGTCTTTCGACCATTTTCAAAAAGATGAAAAAGGTTGAAACTTACAATTTTCACTTTTCAATTTCTAATTTTCGCACGCACCAAAGTAAAATTGCAAATTCCCCTTAAATCGGTAACACATGATTTTATTTCAAAGAGTTTCCTTTCTCTCCATTTTGTTCTTCATCAAATACGTACAATGTCCCGTAATAAATTTTACGAATCTTGAAAATAGTACTATTTTTTTTATTTTAAGATAAGGTAATATTTTGATACTGGTAATGATTTTTTTTGTTTTGTTGAAAATGAAAACATCGTTTTAGGATACAAATTATAATATGAAAACAAGCAACTTTCCTTAAAAATAATCCAGAACACGTGATTTTGAAATTTAAGAAATAAATAGAATTAATAGATTAAATTCATTTTGTTTTCACTGATAATTGGATTTCGGATTCAAAATATGAACAAGGCGAAACAGAGTTATGTTTCATTAATAACCAAATAATAGAAGCTTTATTAAAATTGGTCTGTCAATTGGTATTTTCAATTAAGATGAATATGAAAAATAAAATTCTATTTCAATCTTTTAATAACGCTTTTTGTGCTAAAATGATTTAATATTTTTGAGAAATGATTGGCCGCGAAAACCGTGCCGAAAAATAGGTAAAATAAAAATTTTGTCTGAAAAAACGAATATTAAAAATTGGTTCTTATTTCATTAAAATGAAAATAGCATTTTGAAGTTGATTTCAATTTTCAATTTTCAATAAATTGGTTGGACGCTACGTACACGCATTTCTAAGGCCTAATTTTATTATACTAATGATGTACATGCCACAAAACCCACCTTATCCAGAAATGGTTCCCTTGTGACATTTTGAGGGTTTTGGTCTGATTTTTAGGGCGTTGCTACATTAATTTTACTTTTTTTACTAAAGATACACAATAAGTATTGTTTTTTGGTTACAATAAAATTGTGTATTCTTATGTTTTTAGCATGTATATTGGATGAAGTTTGCAAACCTCGAATAATCAAATTCTGAATTTTGCAAAATGATTGTAATGTTATTGTACACTGTAATTTGAACGAAGCTTTTATTGAGTTCATAAAAATTACGTTACAAACATTTTCCTCGAACCATCAGTTGTAGACAACAGAATATAATATACATTTAGACATAATTGAGAAATGGGAAGTGATAAATTCTTTAGAATGTCGTCAGAAAGAGAAGCATCATTGTAAATTTAGAATACTGGTGGCCATTCTGAATATTTAATGAGGTCATGTGACCAGTATTTGCATATTTTTAGGGCATTTGTAATACTACAATTCAAAACATATCTTGTGATTGCGGACAAAGTTTGATAAATTCAATAGTCAGAAGATATAAAATAGGATACCTTGACCTGTCTGACCCCTATTCAAGGGCGCTGTGTGTAATTCTTGACTTATGAGTGAAGACAAGAAAATCTGTGTAAGGTTTATCAAATCTGTGTAAAGTTTATCATAATGTATAAAGTTTACATCAAAGTCCATGGTAATGGGACTAAAAAATGTGATTTAGCATTAGGATATGATAAAATATCGATTATCTTTTACTGGAAAACTGGAAAACATGTAAAGATAATGATAAATTTATATTGTTTGCGGCCATTTTGAATACCTAATTAGGTCACATGACGAGTATTAGCATATTTTGGGACAAGTGTTTCATTGTCATTCAAAATATACATACTTACTGTGGGAAATATTTCATAATATTAGGTGCTGGATGTTATGTTACATTATGCTTTGACAGATCTAACACTTACACAGAGCCTTTGTTTACATTACACTTAGCAGGTCAAAATGATACAAAATATCAGTGTTTTTTCAAAATTTTTGTCACAATTTCATTTCAGTCCATGCTGACGTGATAGAAAACAGGTTTGGTGATGAAAAATTATGAATAAATGAGGGATTCCTATGAAAATAAAGAAATATGTTAAAAAATACAATATTTTATATATTGGTGGCCATTTTGAATACTTAATGAGGGCACATGACCATAATTTGCATATTTTGGGACAAAGTATTTTATGGTGATTCTAAAAATATAATGGTATGGGGGACAGTCTTTTTTAATTTAAGAAGTCAGACGTCATGCTAGATGGTACTTCCAAATGTCAACTCCACCCCAGGGCCTTAGGGTGCAAAAGGGTTAAAGTGGAAAATAAATGTACGAAAGGTTGCAGTATTCTGAGCAACTTCTATACGTATGATATGTGTTTCTCTAAAGTTGATTGTCGATAATTTACGGTAATAAGATGGGAGGGGCACGTTAATATGTCAATGCTGACAGCTGATATTTATCAAAATATACTGATAAACACTGACGTGAAGCAGTCAATTAAAATACTGAATGATAATTTATTTTAATCATCCCATAGACAAGGACAAAATAAAGCTCTATCGACAGACCAGCCACTTTTCCTTGTACGTAAAAGGTGACAATTCATATCTACTGAGCCATGGTTTTGTTTTCTCAGATCTATTTCTTTCCTGTTGTGTTCCTCCTTTAAATCTACGCTATCGCCCAATGGTAAAATTTGTCTAGCCAACGAGCTAGGATAAGCTGCCCTGCAATACCATGATTAAGCTACATTTGATTCGCTATCCTACTGGTTAGACCTGCCAAATATCTGCCATTATCATTAAATAACAGCCATAGAAAGATAGATGGACAGACAGACAGACAGACAGATAGATAGATAAATACTTAGATAGATAAATAGATAGACTCAGGCACTCTTTCTCCCTTCCTCCCTCCCCCCTCCCTATCCACATAGATGCAGACATACATACATACATACATACATACATACATACATACATACATACATACATACATACATACATACATACATACATACATACATACATACATACATACATGCTCAACAGGAAAGATATACTTCCGCTTTAGCAGCTAAACAAGTCAAATCACTAAAACATCAAATTATTCTGACTATTTTAGTTTCGTTTAGTTTAGTTTAGTTTTAGTTTTGTTTACGTTAGATTACTTCAGTATAGTTAAGGTTATTACGAAAATAATGCAAAGAATGTATAAAGACACATACATGTAGTCATTAGCGCGCGTTAGCGCGTCGGGCGATGCGTTGCACTAATGTCTGAGTGTTTACTTTGCGGTATTTTCGTAATAATTATTATCATACATCTCCTTTTTTATCAAGAATATATGCACCCGTCGTTTCCGATGCATTACTTCATACACTTTAGAGGCATATTCTGCATCGCCCTCTTAACTGCGAGCGGGTTAAGGGTAAGCGCCATCTTTGTTTACATCGCGCGCTCATCCAACATTCGATGTACGAGCCGAGCAGCGATGTCGTGCCACATTTGTACAGTGCGGTCTTGGTGAACTTTCGTTATTACCTCATAATATTTTTCACCTTCAAACAGTCGTAATACATTTACTTCTGTTTCTTTTATCAGAAGTTATTTTCAAAGTACAGTATGGAGTTTCAGTATGGAGCAATTCAATGACGCACGGTTTATCGTCAAATATAAAAGTAAAGGGGTTATTGCATGCCCGTTACGTGCGGGCCCGTTTTTAAGGAAGCTTGATTGTATTGTTTGCGAAGGCAGATGTATAATAATTTATTTTATGTTATTATATTTTATTTTATCTGTGTATCTACCTGTTGATTGCTGGTTGTTTGCAATACATCAGAAAGAATGTCGTTATCCTCTATTTAATAAATCTAATAAATCAACTGACTGTGTATACCAATTATTCTCTCAAATATATAATAATAAACTAGTCAAAATCTAGTAGTTACCTGCCTCAGATGATCAGTTGGTAAAAATACTGATTGACAGCTATCTAAAATTAAGTCTTTCTAATTTGAAATGGAAGTCAGGGAGCGATTAATTTTTGTACTTACTTAACGAGTAAACACACACTTTGTAATACCATTCCAAAGTCAATAAAATATCTGTTAATGCTTTAAAACTGGGGAAAGTTTTTAAAATTATTACAAAATGCGTTAACTGTTATTACAAAGTGCGAATTATTACAAAATGCTGATACCCTTGTTACATTTTGCGTAGACAATTTTTTATTACAAAATGCTGATACCCTTGTTACAAAACGCGTAGACTGGTTTATTACAAAATACTGCAGACGTTATTACAAAATGCGTCAGTTATTACAAAATGCTGATACCCCTTATTACATTTTGCGTAAGTTATTACAAAACGCGTCAGTATTACAAAATGCCGCAGCACATACCTTTTTCACTACTCAGCTCAAAATCATTAAAGAAACTCCTCTTTTTCGATGGGGCCTGTTTGGTTATACTGGTTGTTTCATATTAAGAACAATGTCGCATTAAATTTTGCTCAACATTTTTTTATATTAGAGCGTAACATGTCGAAATCTGTCTAGAGCACCCTGATTGTGACTGACCCGTAACTTTCCTATTGTTACTCTATTTCCAGCGATTACAATGTATACTTGCCCTGCGCCAGAAGACAGTAACGCTGATTTATACCCGGATAAGCCGTTGTATCTACCTGGTGACGCGTTGTTATTAATTTGTCACGAAGGATATGACATCTCTACAAACCACACAAACATAACTTGTGAAAGTGATGGAACATGGAATGACGAGGTTCCTAAGTGTATTGGTGAGAATATTTAGTATTTAGCAATAATGTCATTTAGTTTGAACTAATGTGCAATAACTGCACCATGAAAATGCTTGATAGGGAATTTAGCTTAAAGGCATGGATCAGGTTTCAGATTGTCTTGCCAGGACTTATAAGATTACAATTTGAATGGAGAACAAAAGGCTATGACACCTTCATAATCCTCTTACAGAATAGTGCACACTCGATCCCTGGGATCGAGTCCCCTACCTTTAACCATTGCATAAATTCAGAGAGAGAGAGAGAGAGAGAGAGAGAGAGAGCGAGAGAGTCCTGCTGCGGCAGCGCATTCGTAAGTGTGACTATTTATGTCGATAAGGTACAGTTACGATTGGAATGCAAATGAACTAAACTTAAGGTAGTATCACTCGTTCATACATGACTGTTTGTGTCTACCGGTAACAGTCGTATCATGCAGTGAACCTGGTCAAATCGAGAACGGTGAGTCCAAGGGCAACAACTTCACATACGGTAGCAACGTAACGTATCGATGCCTTGAACGGTATACAATTAACGGCACAAACACGATTACCTGCCAGTCTGATGGTGAATGGAGTGAAGATGTTCCTTTCTGCACTAGTGAGTTTTTAATCCGAAAATAGCCATATGAGCATGTCATTCTATTACTTATTACACTCATTCAAAAAGATTTTGTGTATTTCCTTGGCATATATTTATAACATTGTGATCTAGAAGCAGATACGTTTTCGAAAGTGTAAATTTTTGACTAGTGAGAGATATAGGATCGGCAGGTTGGTTTGCTTTTAGGGGAAATTAGATAAGTGTTGTAATATGTATGTGTTCCTCGTGTCATAAAAATACATGGTTCCTTCCATTGTATCTGCAGTCGTATCATGTGGGTATCCAGGAAAGCCGGACAATGGTTACATCATTGGTGATGACTACACCTATGGTAGCAATGTTTCCTATGGGTGTTACGAAAATTATTATGTCGATGGGTCAGAGACAATCACGTGCCAGTATGATGGAACCTGGAACGAAGACGCACCTGCCTGTACAGGTAAGCAAAATATACTCCACCATATTGTCGTTATGAAAGTTGAAACATTCTTTCACATAATGAGGAGGGGTTTTAAAGTGGCACTCCCACCTAGTAACATTATTAAAACTCATTTTTAAATGCCAACGGTCGATATTTGACGAGGCGACTGCGCGCGGATCGCGAGATATCGATAAAAACATGTCATTTCCCGAGCGTATTTTTTCACATCTCAAAGTTTTACGATCGTTTCTGATTATGACCCGAAATCCCCCGAAGGTTTGTTGTTGCGCTGATTGACGATATTCTAGGGAGTCCATAATAATTTCGAACGACACAATTAATTTACCTCCAACTGTGAAGACTTTATATACAGCATTATTCCTTTACTTCAGGTAAGTTTTTTTTTTAAAACTTCTCCTTAGTTTTTGTCGTTTTAATTATTCTGAATAAGTTGTATTATATTTCTAACCAATACCACATAAATATCAGTTTTTACGTGTAAAATATAAGCCGCCTCTGATGGCTACATTTTGTCGTCTGCCACACAGTTAGTATGGTTCGATACATAGAAGCAGCCGTGGTATGCGTCTATGCATACCACGCGGCGGTCGCTATGTATCAACTGCACGTAACTGTGCTAGTCACCTGAGCGAATTGTGGTGGAATCAGCAAACTTTGTTTTTTGTTTTTTCGCCGAGTCTGTAAGATTCGGATTTATCTCACCGGGCATGACCGATCACCGACGCGAGTGGTACTGTGGCGTACAGCAGCGTCAGGGTAGACTCGTACTCCATAGCTTAGTCGACAACGTTCGATGTTCGGAAGCTGAATTTAGGTGGGCAACCGGAATTCAAACTTTATTTTTTGAGGATAATTTTTTTATCGATATCTCGCGATACGCGTGCAGTCGCCAAGTCAAATATTGACCGTTGGCATTAACTAAATGTGTTTTAAAAGTGTTACCTAGTGGGAGTGCCACTTTAAATAGTCGGCGGTGATTTTTCAAAATGCCAAGTCTTTGAATTCAATGCAAGATGTGTTCGTATGCGCCTTCAGTCAACGTTTTGGACATGCTGTCAGAAGGTAATTCCCGTTTCAGTATGATGAACCCTTTGAATTGTCACCACTTGCGGTTACAATATTCCGTAGAATTTGAGTCAAAGACTAAGGTCAGAGGCAAATAGCAAGATTTCGCCGACAAAAGGGTTGTACGTTCTACAATATATTATATATCGATATCAAGCATTTCACACTTTACACGCCAATACTTTACTATCAACAGAAGGATTGTCAAAAAGAAATTTTGACTAAGTGTTTTCAGATGTTTGATAAATGTACACGGATACAATCTATCAATCCTTGCATGGGATAATGTATCTTCCCCCAACCTTTGGACATAAATCCTACTCTTTAAAATGCCAAAGCCCCATTAATTAATCCTGTCAAGGCACTAAGTGTTATTTCAGAAACTAAACACTAACTTTCCGACAGGTGCTCTAACATGATGATACTGTATGTAAAGTGTCATAGCGTACATCTGTGGAGATACATTTATCTAATCAATAATCAAGCCGAGCATTCAGATCTGCTAGCGCCCTATGCTTTTGTGGCAGAGATATCGACATGGAGATAGCTTTACATGTTTCACTTCTCTATTAGTAGTGCCAATTTTACGAAATAAGTTTAGATTTTCTGAGTCTCTATAGATGGCGAAAAAATATCCAAGTTATTGAAGAAATATCCAATTATTCCTATTGCTGACAGGTGTTCACATAATGCTGGATTAAATATTATAATATTTACAAGTTGTTATTGCCATGATGTAGTCTTATCATGACATGTATTTGTTGTATACCTTATTTGACGCTTTGATCCTACAATAGACTTGTTTAATATATTTTTTACAGATGTGAGTAATGGCAGCAATATCGTAGGTAAGTCAGCGACTAAAATAGGAATAAAATACCGTACATGTAGATGAAAAAGCGAGTATTTTGACATAATTAAAATAACAACTTCCTAGGTCTAAAATCTTGAACATCTAGTTGAAAATATCATCGACACAATTAAAAAACCATCATGCATCTTTCACTTTACACAAATGTTATCAGTAATTTACTGCGTGTAAATGTGAACAATATAGCCTGGTAAGAAAACATGAAGTAGTCAGTGTGTGCTGTAATTTTACACTGGATGCATCGTAAATAAAAAACGGAGTTTGTCAAGGTAAATTTTAATAATACTGTAAAAGACTGAAGTTCCTCAACTAATTACAAAGCGTCCATTTCGTTAAAAGTAATTAAAGAAAGAAAGAAAGGAGGAAAGAAAGAAAGGAGAAAGAAAGAAAGGAGGGAAGAAAGAAAGAAAGTAAGAAAAAGAAAGGATGGCCACATGATCTGGTCTTTAAATAGCAGGTTGTAAACTGTCACAGGGGTCTTCTTTTATTCGAGAGAAAAAGAAAACAACAACAAAAGCTTTCGAAGGACTAAAGAAACGAGGAATAGAATGCTAGTGCATACATGATCAGTGTACACAGCACAAGATGCAAAGTTTCTATAGAACTTGCTTTATTTGTTTTCCTTCGGCCATCGTGGTTATAACTGTGTCAATATTGGTCATAGTCATCCTGATCGTCCTGTTCTTGATGTACTCCAGGTAATTATTAGCAAACGATTGAACCCTGTTAAACTTTGATTGATTGTTCATGGTCGACACCACAAGTCCTCATTATCATCATTGTTATCATCACCTCTGTTTCAATCACGGAAAAGACCGCTGTCGCCATTGAAAACAAATTTGATGAATTCAGCGTTGTCAAATATTACTGCAACTACCATATCATTGTTCTCTTGGAAAGTCGGATGACTTTGTTTTTTGATGTTTGCACATCAGACATACAAAAGCACACAACTAGTACATATAGTAGTTTTTAGCAATGATGACAAAAATCAGCTCAATGCGTTTTTTCGTTCATGATTTCACTTCTAGCAGTCTCAGAACATGACTGGTGAACGTACGGTTGATTAGAAGGCTTGTGTCGTGATATTAACACTCTAAAGTTCTCGTTCACTATCAATACGTAATTATCTGACTCTCACTCTTTCAACGTTCTCTCAAGATTATCGAAGTCTGTGTGTTCGCCAGATCACCAAAGGAATGCGGCTGATTTTGTATATGAGAATGACGATCTCAACAGAACGGACAGAACATCGTCCGGCTATTTCAATGAAGGCATGTTAAAAGCTGATGCTGACGATCATACCACTAAATCAGACTTCTTGTACACCGACATCGATGATGCTAAGGACGATACTCTTGTGGCAAACTCAACGCTAAACGAGGAAACGGCTGGAGGGAGACACCCAAGACAAGTCACGGGTAGCGTAACTGCAACTGTCGACGCGTCAAGTGTATATACTGATGAGGCACCGTCTACCTGTGAGTCAACAAGCTACATGAAGTTAGTGTTCGCAGATATGAAGTCTACAGAGTACTCAACGTTATGTAGCCCACAAGTGAAATCCGATGAGATAAAAGTGCCAGACCAAAAATGTGAGGCATTTTCAAATCACAGTGATATTCGTCGGCTCGAGCAAGAAAACACCGCATCTGCAACCGTCAAGGCGTCAAGTGGAAATACTGATGAGACAACGGTTACCTGTGAATCAACGAATTACATGAAGTTAGTGTTAGCAGATATGCAGTCCGCAGAGTATTCAGCATTACGGAGTCCACATGCGAAATCTGGTGAAATAAAAGTGCCAGAGCAACAAGATGGAACATTTGCAAACCAAAGTGATAATCGTAAGCTCGAGCAAGAATATGAAGACTATGATGAAACCAATCTGCCGGAGTTCAAATTACCGGGAAGTGGTTTTGCCGATTATGGTGTTTATGAAGTTACGGAAGACTCGACCCCGGGTCTCGTCTACCGAATAGATTTTACACCGAGCGAGTCTTGATTCAGATCAGGCTAATTACAGGGTAGATCCCTTAATGGACAGTGAATATAGATGAACCATGGTATCAACGAGTAGAAAGATGATAAACCTTCCAGCATAAAACTGAGTTAAAAGACAGCAATCAGAAAGAATCCCAAATACATGCAAACTATGACGAGCCGAAGATTTGCAAGGCAGATGAGTTAGGATATTCCTTGGTAGAAAATGATGACCGAGTCAACGATTTGAAGGTTTCAATAGCATATTAACTGACCTTAATTAAAATGGAAACTTTTGGAATGTTTTGATAGTATTTTAAACTGTATTTTATTTCAAGTATTGCGAAACTTCTGATACACTGACAAATTAAAGTTACTGTTCATTGGATTGTCAACATTGCCTGCAACGAAGATGGACAGTTTTTTCCTAGCCTGAATACCATTTTAGACGATTTTATGGATTGAATTGAATAATCTAGGTCTTAAATTATAAATAATGATTACCTTCAAGTGTTATCTTGTTAGTGACCACTTCATTTGTTTAAACTGCGCTTTTGCTAACTACTGAGCAACAAATTGCCGAAGGTCATTCTATAAAACACAAATACCTATAGTTGAGACCATACTGCGACTGCACCAAAACCCGGCTGTAATGTTTTGTAAACCCAATTAAACTGTATTACATTTCAAGTTTGTTGCTTCTAACATCATTTGCAAAAGACGGTAGCAATATAAAATTTTAAGTTTTTCCTCATTACGTTTGTATATGAGAACTTTGTGTCTCACTTCATTTAAATATTGATATAAAGACTTTAATTGTCCGTTATATTATCTCCAGGAGGGGTTAGAAGCATACTGTGTCAAAAAAGTTGAATTTCCTAGTACATTCACTATTCGGTGCATTAAAAATGTACAATGTTAAAGGTTTATGCTAGTTTGTTTGTTTGTTATAAAAGTCGAATAATTGTACTATTTTTTCATAAATATTCCTTATGATAGCATCTATAATAATATTTCTTTCTATTGTAAGGCGCGTTCGATGTGTCTTACTCATTGTGAACATATATTTACTTTTTATTTCTTACTTATATAATGCCTATAAACAAAGTATTACTATGGCAACTAAACATATATTTTCACTTTTAATTGAATCTTTGCTAAATAATTGATGATTTTATGGTCTCTCGACGAATTCTTTATATTAGTAGAAAATGTTATTAAAATACAGGAGGTCACCAAGAAAATCATAGATACGGTTTAGTTAATTAATGTCTGCACTGTAACTTACAAGTCCTAGGGCTTTCTGGAACACATGCCAGTCATATTTCGTTGTAACATTGGTGACTAGTGATTAGGTAATATTTAAAATACTTGATGGCACAGACATTTAGATTCAGTTGGTGTTCATTCCGACGACTTGTTCATGTCATTCTTGAGAGTTTCGGATTGTTGAAGCCATTACCCAAGAAAGACTAATTTCTAGTGTTTAGTGTATTACTTGATTTGACATTTTATTGAAGTCTATTTACACACGAGCTCACTTGAGTACTATAATCTTCAAATCCTTTTGTCACTTCTTAGCAGTGTAATGTAATTATTGGTTTTAATAAAATCGTTTTATCGAGAAAATAGCTGATTGAATGCTTTGTCTGTCGTAACACAATGTATAATTGGTCGTCACTTATTCATTTTCACGTTTACTGTTATTTTCAGTGTTTTCATAATCACAATCCATTGTCTCAGAAGTGTATTTTGTTGTGCACAAATACTGTTCGCTTGAGTTTCCTTTCGTCTGCAAACTTTATTACAATAATTTACTTTATAATGAAATCCTCAATTTGCAAATATTTCTGCAACATATATGAAATTTGTCCTTATCCTTTCTCGAAAGATAAAAGGTTTCTTACAGTACTAGTGTTACAATACAGGAATACAATAGCCTATACTTCAAACTTCTCTGGGAATTTTCTATTTCGGACCGCAGTTTCAAAGGTCACGATTGCAAATTCGTTGTTTTTGACAAGCTCTATAGAGCTTTATAAAAAAACCCTGAATTTACAATCGTGAGTCCAGTCAGTACTGTTATACAGTATCGACGAGTTTCTTTGTACAGTATAACTTCACATTACAGTTATCAATAACCCCCCTTTAAATACGAAACTGTCAATAAATTAGACAATTGACATGTGAATGACTTTTTGTGTTGGTACAGACTTACATGTACTTGCACAGAACTTTTCAAGATACACGTTTAGCAGACGGAAAGATGCTGGGCTAAATCTCATTGGCATTTACTACAGATGGTTTGGTTGAATATCTAACAGGGTGTTAGTGTCATCTCAGACCGATGATAATTAGTCCTGTAGATCTAATAACAACGTCAGTTATTGTGACTTTGTCTTCGAAATCTTTATCATTGAAAAGTAGTCAGAGTCGAAATCCTGTCAACAAAATATATAGTTTGTGATGATCATGTTGTAGGTCTTCATGTAAAAAAAACATTGCATGCTCTGGGCAACCAGTATCAGCAGACCTCCGTGAACTTGATAAACAAATAATCTCCAAACCAGGCAAAGAGAAGCCACTAGACTCTGTTCAGGCGAATCGAAAAAATATTAACGGCGAATGATCATAACTAATATGCAATCACTTAACCCTAAATTAACACCTTTATCAGATCCTAGCTGTTCTGCTTCCCTAAACGTTCCCCATTAACAGATACAAGTACATTTATAAATCGTAATCCCCTCAATCCACTGACCCTTGGTGTACATTAGGAATAGTCTAGCACCAGCTCCTCTCAATGCAGACTACAGAAATAGCGTGTCTTTTATACAAAATCATTGGTTAAACAGACAGTCTGAAAACAGTAGTGTTGCCGGTATCTTAAGGTAGAACGCACCTCGGGGACAGATATTCGGGCCTTCAAATTTTATCAATTTTCTTCTGACCTACCACTTGTGGGGACTCATTTTGAAGCTCTTGGCGAAAGAAAAGTTTTCACCGTCTTAGTTTTTCGAAAATCGAAAATTTTATTTTTTCCCATAGAGTTAACACAGGAATGGCGGCCATTTTGAATTTCAAATATCGAGAAATCGCAAGTTATTTGTCTCTCTAGTGCCAAAGTTTGCACGGTGACCCCTGATTTTTATTCTTGCTTCGGTAAGAGAATGGTTGAAAGTTTCACTGAGGAAAGTTTGAGCAAAAGTTTAAGTCTTTCACTTTCGAGGTGCATATTACCTTAAAGAAGTTGTGTTTGAAAACGTAGAGTTAGGCCTACGTACTTTTTGTAATCCTTGTACATACTTCCCTAGCTAAAGATGCAAAGAAAATATCGCAATATTCCTTTTGAATTTGACAAATTATTACATTGTTCCCAAAGGCTAAAGCACGATAAACAAATCTTCTTGATTTATCAATTTTCTTTTTCCGCCGCTCAAATCTTTCGATGTCACGTTGCAAACGTAAACATGTCTAGGTGCCAGGTCAAGGGTCACCTCTTATCCACTCTGGTTCTCTTTTGCCTGTCCACTAATGACTTTATGGTATTGACTGTCAATCGTCTGCTTACAGAAATACATAAACCGATGTGGTTATCGCGATTGTAAAGTATTATAAGGAAGAAAACAACTCGACAGTTTTCCAACCAGACAAAAATAGCCATGCTTTTTTTTACATTTAATATTTTCTTACAGAAATACACAAATATACAAAACAGGAATCAATTCTAATGTACACAAATCCATGTACAGCCCTATATAATATTCTAAAGTAGTATGAAACTTTCTGAGTTTTGTTTAAAAAATATGTGAGACAATCAATCATAACTTCTCCATCAGTATAATAAGAGTAAACTGTTTCCATCGTTATTAACTTATACGTTTACGATATTGGTGTTAATTTGACATCTACTACGTCATATGCTAATTTATATTTATCACCGTGAAAATCTATCGCTGTCCTGTTGGTGATTTCATTGGCGTATCCATGTCGACGTCATTCACTCTATGGGACTTCGTGTTTGAACAGATTAAGTAAAATTTGCGTTAGATTTGACATTGGATATTGTTCGTCTACAGTGTACGTATCATGTACACACTGCGATGCTTATATTTTCAAGCTTGTTTTGTCAGTGGTCGACCGTTTTCAAACACTGACTGTGAGATAATCATTAAGTCACGGTGGGTCAAAGGCCACTCTACAAACTTGTATATTTTAGTTGGTGTTCGTACCGTCATGGCATAGTTTTAGGTCATGATGCGGCTTCACGCTGACTGTACAATGAATGTAACAATGACATCAAATCCTTGCTAGCAATCGTTATTAGTCAAGGCAAGTAAATCATCAGGTCCAAGAAACAATACAAAAACGCCGACAAAGTGGATAGTGCATTCTTGAACCACTAGTTAAGAATAAGCGTACCCTGGTAGCATGCTACTCAGGTCAAGATTGAACTAAAATGAAAAATTAATTGTACGGCAATTCTGATAATGGCAAAATTACTGTTTGAGACATCTACTACGTCATATGCTAATTTATAATGATCACCTTGCAAATCTATCGCTGTCCTGTTGGTGATTTCATTGGCGTATCCATGTCGACGTCATTCACTCTATGAGACTTCATGTTTGAACAGATTAAGCAAAATTTGCGTTAGATTTGACATTGGATATTGTTCGTCTACAGTGTACGTATCATGTACACACTGCGATGCTTATATTTTAAAGCTTGTTTTATTAGTGATCGACCATTTTCAGTCAGGAGAGGCCACGATTCGACTCTACATATACGGAGTGTGTGCACATACATCGTCGATGTATGTTAATTCTTATTATAAGTCATGCGTCATAGATTAACAAGCGGCGAATTTAGATTATTGAGCAAATCTCTCTCTATTTACTAATGAGAGGATGTAAGATCAGAACTATACAACGGGCTGGCGACAAGAAAAAAATCATATTGTTAAGAAAAGGGCAGTATGGATTAGATTTATTCAACGAAGAATCTTTATTACGTGTAATAGTTGTACTTTTAGGCAAAAAACTATTATCAGATTTAATGTTGATAAATAGCATCTACTACTCATGCTAATTGATCACTGTTTTTCCAGACAATCTACTACCATGCAAAGAGAGGCAGCGAGGATTAGTTTGGCCAGATCCATAGAAAATGAATTGCAAATGTTCGTAAGCATGCAGTTTTTCATATAACTAATTAATACGTTGTTCAAAGCCTCTCTCAACAAGCTGTCAGGCTCCCCTAAAGATATACCTCAATGACAGAGTTAGTCTGGCAGAGACCCTGCGATTCGCATTTTTCCCAGTGTCAGTCAGTTGGAACACGCGCGCGCCCTTCAGAGACGCGACGCGAATCCCTGGGTCTGGACGTTCTTGCAAGCGACCGGTCGGATTTCTGCCTGATCCGGGTACTTTATAGAACTCCACACATTCGTCAATCAAAACAAAAATGACAAGTACCATAGCCAAATAAAATGAAAAATGAAAAATAAAAACATACCGCGTATATAGGTCTACCAGCTACTAGTGTATATTCTCTCCGCCCCGTTAGATAGGTGTTTCTTTTGACGTCACTACCCTTATGAATATCCATATACTTGCAAGAACCGACAGTCGCTGTGCAGCGCGTGCTCACAGCTGCACAGCGTAGCCTTCGAATGCAGGCCCAACTTTTGCGCGCACAAAACAAGGCACAGCGACTGTGGAGAGTCTATGACAGACTGTACATAGCTTTGTTGATGCTATTTGTTTTAACCTCAGCGTGGTTTGGACAGAATCTAGCGCAAGATTCTCTCAACTCAGATTGTTCGGTGAAATAGCGATATCGGAATCACTTGTTCAAGTTAACAGTCATTTACATCATAATTGTGGAATGTAACTGATATCACAATATGGTTGTGCCTATGAGCTCGCGCAGAGTAAAATTAGAACTAATTTCGACTGAAGAAGGCGGTGTACTGTCCACAGTAGTTGTTTATATTTTTAGGGATATTCTATTACTCTCCTTCATCACACGCGTCATTGGCGTATATGTGCCTGGCTACGCGTTCGGTAGGGAGGGTAGTGTAGCAAAGTAAGCGCCCCACTGGGCCAGGGCAGGATACAAGTCAACGCCTGCTCCACGGTCCTGCGCATTCTCAAGGCAGCTATCTACAGCGAAGAGATCGAGAGCGACTGCCTGCTTACTTTGCACTAGCCCTTTGTTCCTTGACACAAGTCATTGAGGTTGCTATATTTCACCAAAAAAGAAAACACGTTTTGATTTATTTTCAATAGAAAAGTTATTCCGGCAACTTTATGACTTTTGCGATTGCAAATGGAAATTTGATCAAAGTAAAAAAAAATAATGAAGTTTGAGACGTGGCGTGCGATGATGCACTCGCAAGCTTTGAGGGAATGCAGTGGCGGCGACATTGTGGTCAAAAATGCAAATACTTATTGAACTGCATCTGAGTTACACATGCATATCAACTTCGACGGCCCGCTTTGCAACTCGAGTTGTAAAACAGGAAGGAACATCACGACAACAGTTGTTTTTGGTAACCGGTGTTGTGTTTCCATGTATTTATATTAATTATGGACATCCTATATGGAACCATTTGTATAATAAATGTACGTGAAGATAGGGAAGTAAAAACAGATGCAATTTAAAATGAATACTCAGTCAATCCGTTGACTAAAAAGATATGTTAATCATATTAATTCCTATATCGTGATGCGCTTCGTAGAAGAACGTACTATAAAATCGCATTCAAAAGTGAAGATTGCCATATCATCTTATCCACGGACCATTTCGCGCTTTTTAGGGACACAGGTGGAATAATTTTGAAAACAAAAGAAAGGAAGTACATTATGAATTAACATGTCAAGTTATTTTAGAAAATAGAACACATCCATCTGCTACAACAGGTTTATACCATGGCCGAGAGAGTTCTTCCAATGCAAAATGCAAAATGCAAAATGCAAAATTCAAAATGCAAAATGCAAAATGCAAAATTCAAAATTCAAAATGCAAAATTCAAAATGCAAAATGCAAAATTCAAAATGCAAAATGCAAAATTCAAAATGCAAAATGCAAAATGCAAAAGGCAAAATGCAAAATGCAAAATTCAATATTTAGAAACGAGGCTTGACAGACGCCATCTAGGTCGGATATTTACGATGGCTAGATTTTATTAACTATTTTGAGTTCTCCATCAAAGATTGCTTTCTCATTTTATAGTTTCGATCTAAAGCATTTGTTTGTGATCTTGGCCGTGAAAAGTATAAATCTGGCGACCACATAATTACAGCGGCATGGTTGATTTTCTGATGATATGACAACAAACGGACAGTTTTTATATGTTGCCTATACAGGGTAAAATACTTCCTTTTAGTCAATATTACGGTCTTTTCGGAATACAAGTGATAGGGATACGACAAGCCATCATAAGCATAACAGAAAAATAGTGGTATTTTTACATTTGACCATGTTGACCTAATATTGTATATGTAAACCTTATATTCAGGGAACCAAGGTTTCATAGAGCTTGTTATTAAAGGGACATAAGCTGTAACTTGTGGCACTTTTTTTAGTACTCTGCTTCTGTATATTAACTACCGTGTCTGACCCCAATCCTTTATCATGCTGAAATTTCGAGTATCCTTTTTGTCAATACAGCTTGTATGTGTGTAGTGATCATTGTTTATTGTTTACAAATGAATTCTAATCCGGACTTGAATACAATTTTTCAACAATAACAATGGAGATTATACTCATATAGGTTATGTTGATATGCTAAATACTTGGCATTAAATGGCAGTTTAGGGATTCAATGCAGAAAGTGAAGTGGAAACCACAAAACAAAATTTCTGAAAAAAACAGCCAAAAGATTCTGCTTAGGGAGCTTTAAACAAGTAATGTTATATAGCAAGTAATTTACACTGCCTGCATTCTTCTAATTTCTGCTAAATCGTGAGTGGTCAACAATTGAACGTAAACTCTAATGATGAATGCAGCAAAATTCATGAAAAATAATAATGCCTAGAGTTCGAAAATAAACTTAACAGCACATTCAATTTGCATCTCTTTTCCAAAAACCAAATAATACGAAATAGTTCAGCTCAATATCTTTTTTATTTGTTTATAAAATGTAATGAAGAGGATGTTTACACGCCATGCCTAGTCGAATATCGTATTTCTTGTGTTTTTGGTCTCAGTATAGGCCACAAAAGTTAAAATAGACTATGTTTATACCCTATTACAGCACAAAGCGCCTATGCACAATACACTTAATGCTGGACATGTGTTCATACTATAGGGTCAGAATGTGAATGTTTTGTTTATACACAGAAGAAAACTACTAAAAGCAGTCGGAGTTACTGGGCCTTTAATTCAATTGTATTACATATAAGCCTAAGGTATGTATTAAGTGTATAAGTCATCGTTTCAAAGTACATGTAATGACTTTTGAATTTTGCACTGCAAAATGCAAAATGCAAAATTCAAAATGCAAAATGCAAAATTCAAAATGCAAAATGCAAAATGCAAAATGCAAAATGCAAAATTCAAAATGCAAAATGCAAAATGCAAAATTCAAAATGCAAAATGCAAAATTCAAAATGCAAAGTGCAAAATGCAAAATTCAAAATGCAAAGTGCAAAATTCAAAATTCAAAATTCAAAATGCAAAATGCAAAATTCAAAATGCAAAATGCAAAATTCAAAATGCAAAATGCAAAATGCGAAATGCAAAATGCAAAATGCAAAATGCAAAATTCAATACTTGGAAACGAGGCTTTACATAATTTATATACATTTCTTAGGCTGATAGGTAATACTATTGAATTAAAGGCACAGTAACGCCAACTGTTTCAGTCCTTGTGTTCTGAGTATCAACACAACATTCCCATTCTGACCCTACAGTATGAATCCGTGGCATTATTAGGCCAACCGAATTTGAATGTCGAAATCGAAGACGGAATTCTGAAATATCATAATATTTCTTTCTGCGATTGTCGTTTTAGAGTTGGCATTTCCAACATCGGATTTTTACATGTAACGCCGTGCATTACGCGGCCAGCTTATATATGATGATCATATTAGAGAACGAAACGCGTATTAGCTCGAAATAGCACATATGCAATATTCGCACGAAACAAGTGAGAAGATGTAAAGACCATCGCTTTGCAATATGCTAGGAATAAATCGAATATCTAAATTTGGTGTAGAACAGGAAGTTAATTCGTTTGTCAATGTTTCATTTGTAAAGGCGGGGCCTCCTTTTAAAAGGGCGCGAAGCCGTGGTTGCGTTCACTGTGTAAGTGGACACCAAATAGGCAACACGCGGGGCACACGCTCCAGAAACTGCCACTTTTTAGTTTTTTCCCGGCCGCAACAGGGCAGAAAACTGCCAAGCAGTCAGCGCGAAGCTGCTGCCGATTGAACTCTGTTGTTATATTCAAATTCTAACGCGACTGGAAGATGACTTTTAGGAAATTCGAGCGTTGGTGTTGGGGAATCAATGACCATTGGCAATTTGAACGGACTGTCAATCAAACGCTAACCTTGTATAAACTCTGTTTGCAGGATTAGCAAACGAAGCCGAAAGGTTGAGATCAGTTTGCGTAATTAATGGTATAGAAATCAAACATCATACTGGCCAAGTGTTTGACTGGGAGGATAACTCCACCAATTCGAGAACCTGGGATTGAAAAATGCGGCTTTAATGTTGACCTTGACCTGGCGTCGCAAGTCGGACGGCTATGCCAAACATAATAAGTTTTACATTAAATGAAAGTTTCAGTCAGGCATATTTAATTACAAACGAGGTACTCTGCTTTGTTTCCGTAACAGGCGGCACATATGGTCACCATGCTCCCCCCCCCATCCCAATAGAGCTGTTATTGAGTTGCGTTTGCCAGAGTGGACAAAGTTTCTGTGTACCTACTTTTCGGCTAGATGCGTTCCTTATTCAGAATAAAATAATTGATGGGGGTTTATAAACACGTAATTAATTTGGAGTTCTCTACAGCTCGATATCTTTTCTTACTTTCTTTTTTCATTTTTCCCGGGATCAACTTGAAGAAGTGCCTTTATGTAACTATCATCGACTGACAGCCGTTCTAGATCCATAGCTGTCCTTGTGCCAGACTTTCAAATCAGCCTCAGGCTGAATTAACAGCGGCTCAGCATAGACACTAACTTTGCAGTTTTATCAGAAAGTATCACAAGGGCAGGAAGGAGCGCGCTTTTTACATGTAGACACCAGCTATTGAGAAAA
>LD344895.1:91748-105520 GCA_001465055.1 Ptychodera flava
CATTAATTACACAAACTGATCTCAACCTTTTGGCACCTTTTGCTAATCCTGCAAACAGAGTTTATACGAGGTTAGCGTTTGATTGACGGTCGGTTCAAATCGCCAATGGTCATTGATTCCCCAACACCAAGGCTCGAATTTCCTAAAAATATCGTCTTCCAGTTGCGTTAGAATTTGAATATAACCACAGAGTTTGATCGGCAGCAGCTTCGCGCTGACTGCTTGGTAGTTTTCTGCCCTGTTGCGGCCGGAATAAACTAAAAAGTGGCATTTTCTGGATCGTGTGCCCCGCGTGTTGCCTATTTGGTGTCCACTTACACAGTGAACGCAACCACGGCTTCGCGCCCTTTAAAAGGAGGCTCCGCCTTTACAAATGAAACATTGACAAATGAATTAACTTCCTGTTCTACACCAAATTTCTATATTCGATTTATTCCTAGCATATTGCCAAGCGATGGTCTTTACATCTTCTCACTTGTTTCGTGCGAACATTGCATATGTGCCGGATTTCGAGCTAATACGCTTTTCGTTCTCTAATGTCATCATCAAATATAAGCTGGCCGCGTAATGCACGGCGTTACATGTAAAATCCGGTGTTGGAAATGCCAACTCTAAAAACGACAATCACGGAAAGAAATATGACAATATTTCAGAATTCCTTCTTCGATTTCGACATTCAAATTCGGTTGGCCTAAAAGTGCCACGGATTCACGGGGAGTTTCATTCGTCAATTTTTCATTTCTAATGCTTACGTCACAAATCGGACGGTTATGCTAAAAATAATAAGCTGTACATTAAATAAACTTTTCAGTCAGGCGTATTTAATTACAAACGAGTTACTCTGCTTTGTTTCCGAAATAGAGACGATACATGGTCACCATGCCCCATCCCGTCCCGATAGAGCTGCTATGGAGTTGCGTGTGACAGAATGGACAATGTTTCAGGGTACCTACTTTTCGGCTAGATGCCTTCCTTATTCAGAATAAAATAATTAATTGATTGGGGTTGATAAACACGTAATTGATTTGCAGTTCTCCAAGGCTTAATGTCTTTTCTTCTTTCTTTTTCACTTTTCCCGGGATCAAGAAGTGCCTTTATGTAACTATAATCGACTGACAGCTGTTCCAGATCATAGCTGTTCTTGTGCCACACTTTCAGAAGTATCACCACGGCAGGAAGAAGTGCCTTTTTTAGGCGTCAGCTATTAAAGAAACCGTCAACAGTATAGGCGCGGGCGGATGTTTTATCTAAAATGTATTATAGTCTGAGTGAGACGGGATCATCGCTAAAAATATAAACATGGTCGGGTTAAAACCAATATCGAAAATCGCGTATCCGAAATAAGGGGCTGTGTATCAAATAGCAATATTCGATTTTGTTGCTCGCATAAGACAGAACACGTCGCACAAGAGCAACTACTTCATGCGCAATATTGGTAGTCAACACTAGTAAACATCAATTTAAAGCCGATTCCTCACAAATGTTTTTCTCTTTTAAAACTAGAAAAATGCCTGGCCGTATCGCGCACCTAAAGCAGTTTAATTTTCGAATTCATTCACAACTTTGCACCGATTTATGTAAAATTGCTTAAAAACGTCATTTCCTTAGGTCTGAAATCCGTTACAAAATAATTTATCGGGTCTTTCTGTGATTTCCACATTGAAATATGGTTGGCATAAAAATGCCATGGATTAATTATGTGGTCGCCAGATTAATACCTTTCACGAGTCACGGCTAAGATCACAAACAAATTCAGAAAGCAATCTTTGATGAAGAACTCAAAATTGTTATGAAAATCTAGCCATCATAAATATTCGACCAAGATGGCGCCTGTCAAGCCTCGTTTTCAAGTATTGAATTTTGCATTTTGCATTTTGCATTTTGCATTTTGAATTTTGCATTTTGCATTTTGCATTTTGAATTTTGCATTTTGAATTTTGCATTTTGCATTTTGCATTTTGAATTTTGCATTTTGCATTTTGCATTGGAAGAACTTTCTCGGCCATCGTAGGTTTATAAGAGCATTAATTACTATAGATAACTGTCCTGAAAATATCCGCCACTATTGTTACTCACGGAAGGTGCATAAAATGCAAGTGCGCTTCTTTCGCATTTTCCTGCATCTCGAATAAATTTTCTATTCTAGATATTGCATTTCAAGTTCAAATGTTTAACTGGAAACATTTATTGCCAAAATTAGGCCAGAGTAAAATAGACACATTCCGGTACCGTTCACAGAAGGAATTTATTTAAATACTTCTTCTTCAATTGTAGTCACGCAACACAGAGGGCGCTATCATGTGACTACAAGTCACATGTATTTTGTGTTCTTTTTCTTGGTGCGTTTGTTGATATTTAGACTAGTTTCTGGAGACAGGTTAGTTATATAGAGTGATTGTTGGAAGGAGACGTACTAGTAGGGACATAGGCATATTGTATTAATGTTTAATGTTAAGGTTCATTAAAATTGTCGTTTCCACTCACAGTGTTGCGTGACGTATGTTTACAAAAAAATCCGTCTGACATCCCAAGAATACCTTTGTTAGCGAGAATGGTTAGGTCAAAGGTCGTTTCTCATAAATTTGCGGTACTTTGATGCATTTCTAACATTTTCATTTTAGTTATCAACAAAACGATTCTAAAGGAACATCAATTCCGTTTCCTGTGCCGTAACGACATTATAGCATGGTATCAGGACAACGTCAAAGGGTTTTGGTTCCTCCTGATAGAGCGCATATGTGCGATTTATGATTCCATATGTGATTTATGATTCCATGTGCGATATCGATGTTTAATCAAATTACGGAGAAATATCGACTTATGTATAGAAATGTGTTGTTTGTCCAGAAATGTAATCTTACGCAAACATTTTACAAGTTTTCTGATAGGTGGTTATTATTAGTTAATACAAGCCGTTTTTCATAAAGGCAACAGCGACCGTGGCACCTCTTCCCAACTACTGTAACCGATTTTGGCATCCTTTAATGAAAATACTGAGAATAAGTAGAAATCTTTATAAATTCTTTAAAACATGCGCTGTATCCCACTCGTCTACAATTCGGCTATCTGACGTTTCAGAAATGAAAACTATTTTGTTTTCAACTTCACTTGTACAGATGACCAATGTTTAACAAAATTAACTGGAAATTTTAACGAACGAGCACACAAATATATTTTGTAAGATGGTAAAGTATTTCGCTAAAGGGCACTTGAAAAACGGCTTGTATTTAATCTACAAAAGTATGTCAGCAGTGTGGAATTAGCAAAATTGGCAGTACATATACCTCAAAAATACATTTCCAAACGGAGTGCTAAATACCACTTCTGGGCATTTTAGATACTTTGCAGACTGAAGATGTAAATAGTTATCGTTGCAATAATGATTTATGCGAATATCCTTTCTCCATGAGAATTTTCAAGTTTTTCTCATTATCCAAAAACACTTCAAACAGAATTTGCCATTCTTTTACCACCGTTTAAATCTCCCGATGTCACGTCGCGATCGTAAATATGTCTCGGCCTAGGCTAAGGGTCACCTCCCATCCACTCGGGTTTATTTGTTGCCTATCTACTAATGACTTTATGGGTATCGGCTGTCTTCTGCTTACAGAAAACACATTCTGTAAACTGATGTGGTTGTCACGATTGTGCTGTTTGATGACGACAAAATAGATGCTTGACAGTTCTCCAAAGATACAAAAATGTAACACCGTGTTTTTACATTATGCAAAAAATAAGCCAAAATGCAGATAATTACCTGTGCGTCTTTGTAATGATCTAAACATTATCGAATTTCGATATTTTATCAAATGGAATACGGAAGGAGCTTGAATATGATTACCACAACTTACTGATCGTTACTGATTAAAGGCAGTTTCTATGGTTATGTGTTCTTAAGTTTACGATGCTGGTATCAATATTATCGCGAACAAATACGCCGAGTATTGAAGACAACAAGATGCTTTAAAGTGCTATCGCTATAACTCCACACTGCTACACTCGAATAAATGGATAGATGCTAGTTACACTCCTAGGGATCAAGGTCCAGGGTCTTTTTCGTGCCTATGAACGATTAACGTCGTGAAGCCAATTAAGATCTTACGATAAAATGATAAACTATGTGTAAATGCAGAAGTTTACCGATATGACAACATAGTTTTATTTGTTCAGTCGTGAACTTTGACCCAGGGAGGACCTAAGCCTTCACTACTGTTTCTTATGTGTCACCATTGGAGTTACCACCATGTTCTTTCCAAGCGTCATCTTCGTGTTTTTCTCCGGGCTTTTAGGAATATGTGGCGGCAAAGGTAAGGATACAATGCTCCTAACTTACTTTGAAAGTTTCGCCTACTATACATGTAGTGGTATACGCTCGCTGCACTGAAAAGAGAGAGGTTATATCAATGTGGATGGGACGGTGAATGGAGAGCACTGTGCTTAAAGCTAGTTTTGATCGGTTCACAGACGAAAAACCATCGGTTAATCTAGACTTAAATACCACCAAGAAATACAAAGACCATCTTACGATATTCGAAGAGTGTATATACGTAATCTAACTTTCAACTTTGTTGTTGATACAAGTTAGTGCGCTATGAAAAATAAAAGCGATTAACAAATATTGAAACCACCCTTATAAGACAGTTGAGTGAATAATTCCTGAATGTCTGATGGCTGTAATATTTTGAGAACGTTTTTCAGTCTTTGTCAATTGTGTCATTTAATGCGTTTACTAGATACCAAGCCATATTAAAACGCGGAAACGAACTGTACCAACAAAAAGACTGTGTATGTGAAATGCTATTATTATTGCAGTTGATAAATAATTTAGGCCTTGGATTTTTTTTTTTTTTACAGGAACAATGCTGGCTGTAGAGCTGTACGAAAAATATAAGCTAAATTCCGCGCATACCATTTGTCTTGAGGCATTTGAACGGGAAAACAAAAAGAAAATCACACTAAAGATTGCCCAAATTACGGCTAATGGCCGTTTCAGGTTGTCAAATCCACTCGGTTACCTTAATAGATGTACGTTTCATCCCGTGAGCCATTTCCATTACCATTCGTGATTCATTCCTAAAATTTCTCTCAGTATGAATCCTCTATACCGCATTGACACTGTAACTAACAGCATATAAAAGCTGAAAATGTGCTATTCATACAGCTAAATTTCGAATTTTGAATCGTTCACACACACTAGAGATACTACACATGATGATTGGTCACAGATCACAAAGTTTAAAAACAGCAATATGCTGCTGTCAATGACTTGTAACGCCTCCCATCATATCTCCACACACTAGAGTAATATTTCTTATTCGAAAGGTATTCCGAGCCATACTCCAGAATGAAAATATAGTGAACAAATTGAGCACTCTTGCCAACTGCAAAAACTCTCATAATTTCATGCCAGCCAATGAGAAAGCAATGTTTACCCAATGTGCAAGTTGACTATGATAGAATAGCTGTTGTCAGCAGAGCAATACAACACTATCTATCAGCTGTGACTAACATTCATGGAAATCATAGTTTCCAATACCAATTACGCCTGCGTCTTTCAAATGACAATTGACGACGGAATCGTAGATATTTCAATAAATTAAATTGATTTCAGGCAGTTTTTCTTTTTCCCTCTGTTCTTCCAACACACTATTTTTCGTGCCAACGTTGTATGTTACCTTGAATTCTGAAGTTTATCAATACACCTAATATTTTTCTGGCCATATTCAACTTCAGCCATTGCAAATAATTATTGTTCTTTTAGCGTGTTGCATTCTTAGGCGATAAATAATAAGGTAGATCAAAATACAAGCACTGAGTATATCAGGCATACAGTTGGACTTTGGCGCGTTGTACATCATGTGACACGCTCGGACTCGTCACGTGTACTAAACTAATCATTGAAACACATACTTCAGCCACCTGGGCTATGTTTACTTAAGCAATATTTCGATTCTTTCATCAACGTTCCTGAAACAGTATTAAATGAACAATATGTAGTCTCAACTATAAAAGACAGGCCTGGTATAGAAAGAAGAATCAGTCGTTATTTGCCACAAAACGGTGATGTGAATGTTTTAGTGTAAAAGAGAATGCTACGAGTCAGTTATCGGTGGAGAAGGCGTTTATCTAAGATAATTAAAGAAAATATAAACTATACGCTGAAGCTTTCCTTTCGTTATTATCTACTTGTGATTTACTTTAGTTTTTATTGAAGTGACGAATGGAGAAAATAATCGTATGACTAAATGTGCTAGTTTCAATGACACAATGCAGTGCTTTTACCGCATAATGTAAAAAAGTCAATTTGCTCTTCAATGCATTATTCAGATACAGTTTGCGGAAATGCCATTTATGGGGAAAGTGGTGAAATAGATTTCAATGGATCTTCTACATTGGACACTGACGAGTGTATTTGGACAATTCACACACCGGACAATTCGAAGGTCACGGCAAAATTTTTGGAATGTAATTTGCCTCCCATTGCCATTAACGGAAGTGATGTCATGAGTTACATAGAGATTCGAGACGGAGACACTTGTGATGACAAACTCATTGGAAATTTCACCTACTTTGATTGCTCAGTATTGACAGACCAAATAGATATCGGGTATTCATCGACAAGTAGTATGTGGGTCAGGGTATATGCACCAGTGGATATAATGAGTGAAGTTTTTTTCACATTGGAATTCACTGGTAAGTCTACATTGTTTACTAATGTATGAAATGCTATTGCAAATAGCCCTGGACGTCACACGACAGTACAAGGACGGGAAAAATACTTGATACACTGTAGCACACGACGATCGCTAGTCTTATTTAAATCATAACACGTGCACCAATATCAATCTGTTCAACCGCATAGCTATTTTAGAAAATTTTTAATGAGACAGGAAACCTGATCAAAGTATTCAAAATTAAACATTTTTACAGCACATTTCGAAAAATGTTTTATTTGAAGGTAGATGGATGGCCAAAGTACATATGTCAGGTTTTTAACCGTAACTGCAACCTACATCAGAGATATGAGTGCATTTTAGAGTTTCTGAATTGTAGTCATATCGAAAACGTTTTCATGGCATCATCTTCTTAACGAAATAAACAGCTGTTTCTGTTCTAATCACAATGTAATTGCCATTATGATTCTGCCAGTGATTGCATGTGCACATTCTTGATAATTATGAATTAACCAGTCGTCCAATATGTAACCACTTAAATTATTCTTGATGTGCACAACGATATCCTTTGCGACAGTTGTTCAGTCATAAAAATATATTTGACAATATTTGTCGTTCGTTATAACTCAGCGTGTGGCGGTAGTGCTAAAGGTATGGCCGGTACGGTGTCTTCGCCATTCTATCCTGATTCATATCTGAAAGACGGTGTCTGTACATGGACTATAGAGACTCAACAGGGAATGGTTATCGAGTCTTCCTTTCCTCATTTCTACATGAGATACAGCGAAGATTATGTCGATCTGACGAACGAAGTTGACACGGTTGTGCCCGATATAGGACGGTTTACACAGGACAACTTTTCTACTCCTATTGATGATTCTACATCGAATACCATGTGGGTGACATTTCGAGCTCTTAACTCATCCCATCAACGAGGACGCGAACCCTACTGCTTTAAATTGAACTTTGCAGGTGAGAACTATAAAATACAATTCCTTTCATGCATTTACTCTACACGAAACATATGCAAATAAATCCACACTTTGTCTGTCATATACCACTCACAGGTATATTCATCACGTTCATGATTTACAAAAACGTAGCTATATCATTTTCACACTTTGAAGCTCACCACATTGATTTCTCTTGTCTTTATATCATTGTACGCTCACATCATTTTAGCAATAGCTTGAAGTCGTACTTTTGTGAACATTTATGAAGAAATGATTTCCTACATGTCATACTAAAACCAATGGCGCATGAAGCAAGGAAACTGAACAGCATAGAATGAAAACGAGAAAGAGTGTAAACTACTAAATCTGATAACGATGCGATGAAACGTGCAGTCTGAGAACAAAAATATCTTGATGACGAGTTACGTAATTCGATGCAAACCTTCATCTTATGCGAACAGATAAACTATGGCGAATGATACAGCAAAGATTTATTGAAATCTGAAGCTATAATAAACGCAGATAAAGCTGGGCAGTCAAGCGGTTGTTGATGATATACGTTGAAAGAGATTTAGAAAAAGATAATTTTGGGATTTGCCTAGTAGTTTATTGAGAGGTAGTCATAATTGTCATTGTAATGTATTCGCATAGTCCTGAGACGTGAGTTTGAAAAATGAAGAAGCAAAATTTTGCAGTGTGATTTTATGAAAAACATTTGATTTCAGCTATTGGTGGTAAAGGCGGCGACATCTTTGCACTAGAAGGCGTTATTTATTCGCCGGACCATCCATCATGGGATTACCCTAGAGAAGATGCCTTCTACGTTTGGAACGTGTACTGTCCGAGTGGAACGTTTGTATATGGGAAGTTTATTGAATTCGTCGTTGATACACATGATTACGTCCATGTATTTGATGGCGATAGCCAAAAGCTAATACAAGAGTGTCGACATAAAGAAGACTGTGCCGAGGAATTTCACACAACAGGGAACAAGATGGTTGTACATCTTTCGACGAGTAGGGACACCACATATGGCAGATTTGAACTTGAATTTGAAGGTAAAGACGCAGAATGTATATTTTAACACACACATTTTTCATCGCGGTTTATTTTGTAGTATGTTATCAGAGTAAGGTCCACTACAAACATGAAATATTACTGAATGAACGTATCTGTGAACGTGTGAAAATGTTATGATGCCTTTAAACGTAACAGTTTTCTTATACTACTCTGTTTACTAATGGATAAACCTTTTTAACCCCATACTTTATATCACTAAATGTGTTGAAATAAACCGAGTCGATTGAGAGAACTGAGGGAGGCTTTTTGATAACATAAGCGTTTTTTCTGCCTGCCATATAGTTCGAAATGTCTGGAACCAGATGTGGAAAATAAAACTAATACCGCTCCATGTCACTTCATCAATCCCCGTACGTGACATTGCTACTGTATGTATTCTCATCGCCTTTTGGCCATCTAATCTGTAAGGGGTCACGGCCACGAGACATGGCAGTGTGAGTTGCTAATCTCCAAATGGATTTACTGCATCATTATGACATTCTTGGAGAGCAGTAGTTGCTGCGTTGTCACCCTTGAAGAAACACTTTAGATTACAAGTGAAACATGTTACGCTGTCTGTATTGAAACTTTGCCAATCCTCGATGGCTTCCCGCTGCTATCTTCTTGACACAGTTGTAGAATTGTTTAACAACGGAGAAATATATACGCGCTCTCTAAAATCTTCAGCATAATACGTGACATACTGTAATCATTTCATCGAAGTCTAATGAATCTAATGAATCGTATTCTACTAAACATTCGCAAGTTCCAATAAAATAATCTGTCAAGAAATTAATGGTCATTTATAGTGCATTACACACACCGTACTCTGTTCATACGAGCTTTAATATCAAGGACATTTTTCACATATTAATAAAATGCATTGAATATTGTTTTAGAAATAAACGTTATTGGCATCGAGCAGTACGAGGCAGATTATATACACATCAGTGTAATTTATCTTGCTAAAAGTGTAAAAGTTATCATTTCTGCATTTCTTTGATTGTGTCTGCCTCGGCGTGTCAACTATATTTGTACTGAAGTTGAGCTAACTTACAAATGATCCTAGAAATCCTTTGCGATGTCTGAAGATGTCAAAATTAAGTAATTTGGACGCTTTTACGCCTAACAACTTGAAGGTCATCTGTTTCAGACACTTCAATGGTCAATAGCTGATTAAAGTACCAATACCTCTGCCACCACATTATATGCTTCCTGTAGGACAAAAGCCACTTTGTTAAGATAGTATAACAGTAACAAGCTTAGTCAAAAACTCTTCACCGTAAAGAGTCATTTTTAATTTCACATTCATAGGTTACATTGTGTTAAGATAACGTTAGAAGATTTCTTTCAGTAGTTATTATATGTTAGACAAAGAAGAGCGTCAATTTAGGGATAAAAGAAGTGCAAAGAATATGAGACAGAAATACAATGACAAATGAGAAACACTATTCATTACGTTCAAACAGAAATTGCAGATGTTGTTTACAGAGCAGTGGTCGTTGCGCTGCGCATGCTCATGAGGGGGTCCCCCTGTTGAAAACACATCCAAGAAAGCCGCAATAAGTTACTGGTCGATTAAAATGTTTGCGATATTGCCGCTTGTTAAAATGGTAGTCGATCTGTCATGAGCATGCCCACTTACTACATCTTACTCAATTGATCTAAGTTAAATATCTGCTGAATATTGAACAGGAATTATATGCTGTATTGGTGAAATCACATTTGATCATGATTTTCATGCTTTGGTCTCGGCTACTGTTATCGCCCGAGCGTATTTGAGAACGGGCTCTTGTCTACGACATCGCCAGAAAAGACAACAGCCTTTATTTCCAGAGGCCCAATAGGAGTCCAGCCGACAATAAACACATGCTGCTACATAATTGTACAGCTCGCAGAGCAATGCCTGCTGCAGCAAGAAGAATCTGTTCCGTGGTCTGAATAAACGTCGGTGCCAAGAGAACCGGGTACATGGCGCGCCTCACTCGGCTGTGGAGAATCAGACTCAACTATGAAGTTTGCCCCCGTAGTGTTGTGCAAACGAGAATTCAGAGTACAGGTATCAAGTCAATAGGTCTTTCTGTAGAGTTATCTCATTTGACCGTGGATTCAGACCTGCTGGAAAATCGGGAGGGACAACAACAAAGTTTGCGCAGTGTAGGCCTACACTAGGTCGTTTGATCACTGTCATGACCGTTGTAGGTCACAGGATCTCTCGACACGTAACTATGCGTAGCCGTGCAATTTTCCTGTCAAATGGCGCGATAACCCTCTCGTTTTGTCTATTTTTCCTATCATTGTCTATTTCTTGCCACGTCTTACTAGAAGAAGTTAGAAATGGTGGTCAACGTGGTCGCCTGTCAAGTCTGTCGCGGGCCCGGTATATTGTGGGACCGGATTCTCTTATATTCGTGTACGTCAACGAGATGACCGTCTCCTGATCGTTGCAACAGCATCTCCTGTGTCCAGCTCTGGCTTGCCGATCATGATCTTGAGTATAATTTTTGTGTAAGGCATCGTGCTTGTTGCTGGCCTAAATATAAATACTATGTTTGATTATTTTAGTGATGTTTTATTGCTTTACTATACATAACATATGTGTACAATTTACGTGACCGCGCGCGATAAAACCCCATTTGTTCACCGTGACTGCTGCAGTAAACTCAGGGACATAATGTGCCGAATGTATTGTCTCAATGTTCATATCTTCGCTTCCAAGGTCTCTTGTCCGGGCTGCAGGATGCTTTCCGAAAACAGAGTATTTAGTGGGCAGTAACTGACCCGTGCGAGCGGACGATGCAATCAATGTTTATAGCCTTACATGCACTGTAAAAATAGCGGACGCCAGACGCGTCTTTACGCGTTCAAAATGCAGATTTCGGTGTTCAAATTTGAACGGCTAGTGTTCATATTGTTAACACTAGTGTTCATATTGTTAACACTGATGTTCAAAACCTGGACACGGAGTGTTAACAACCATCTCCTTCAAGTGTTCAAAAACTCAGCATACAGAAATTTTACAGTACAGTAAACTAATTAACAATCTTTAGTGTTTCTTACTTTTCTATGGCTATATTAAATTTATTACTGCTTCGCTGTCCGGCAAACGTACACGGATTTTGATGTAACGAATTTGCCACTAATTGAAAAATATCTCCAGTGTAAAATTGCTGAAAGCATGTTTTTTTCTAAAAAAAAGAAGTATACAGAATAATTTTACACGTTTATTACGGGTTCATGCCATGAAATGCCAAGAGGATTTGACCGGTTGACCTCGCTGTTAACTTTATGCAGAAAATTACAATAACAATGCTTGGTCCAATGACGCAGTTCCTTGAGGGCGGGATCGTCAGTGGTATAGGGGGAGGAGTACCTTCCCGATGGTGATAAGTGGTGCGGATTACCATCGCCTAGGTTACTGGCGTATACGCGTGCCAAACGACACCTATGGTTGATTTCCGGTTGACCGGTCTTATGGCAGAGTTGCAAATACCTGGACTGAACTATTTTGTATTTTGTAGGTGCCGCCTAATGTAATGGACACGGCATTCCTGTCGTACAGGCAGGCCGCATCTCTAGTGAGCTCGAAAACTTCACCAACTCCAAGGGATCGCCCACTGCGATAGTGGCGCATGCCGACTGCCAGTAGGCCACGGATGATTACTTTCTTGGGAGGCATTCTGGTGGTGTTGATGATATAGTTGTGCTGATCAAACTGATATCTCTCCTACAATTACGACCTCTTTTAAACATTGTTTGACCAATCAGAAATAACTCTATTGTTGTACTATGTTAACAACCCCCCCCCCCCCCCCGGCGCGCCTGCGGTTTCGGCAGTTGACGAGTTGCGTGACAACGCCTTCACGGTGACCACAATAGAATGATGGAAAGTTACGCACACTTGTCAAAATAAATGACACACACTTATTAATTTGTGGAAATTTTATTGGGTGCTCCGAAACCGATCGTCACTTCGGCAGTTTTTCTTCTCATGTTGAGCGTGCCGACAGGGATCGGTGTTTGATTATGAACTTACAGAACATTCATAAAAAGAAATTGTTTATATTAATGCGTCCATTTACAAGTTCAATGACATGATGGCAAGGGCAAAGACGCGGCCCGTGCACAATAAGCCTTGAACCAGACAGCTTGTAAAGCTCAACAAAATTTGATTCACGAATCCCGTTCGTGTCCCAGTTAGTTTTTCTAAAAACTCGGACTATGGTCTTGTATGCTTTTTTTCTCGGCCAGACCAAATTTAATACCTACCCTGACAAAAGTGTCGTAATGTTTGTGTATCCAACAGGCGCACAGCAGAGTAAATCAAAGTTCTATAGCCCAATAGCCATGAAATCATTCAGGATCACCATTTTGCCTTGACTTTTGACAATGAACGGACATAGACGAATAGAACTTTGCTTTTACTACTCCTTTATTTCCCCGTATGATCGACTTCACTATTACGTACATTTGGTCACAGGTCACCCAGAAAAAAATGAGTGGGTTCAATGATACTGTGGCCGGAAATTTTTTCAGAACGAGAAATTTTCGCAAACTTCGCGAGGGCAAAAAAAAGCGAAAATAAATCCTTGCGATATATATAAAAAAACATTGCGTGATTTACATCATGAAATGTAACACACTCAGTGCCATGATACTGAATTTTTATAGTAAGCCTGTCACCTTGAAGGTAATACTGTAGATGACACGAGGGCTTCAAACGCACAAATGTACAAACAACACCACAAGTGTGGCCGTCCCCGTCTCGGGGCTGTTCTCGGAGCGGGACCGTTTTCTCTGGTTTTCCGTCAATGTTTTCCACCATGGACAAATGGTAACAACACCGAACGAAAACCTAAAGTATCTGCTTGTCAACCCAGTTTGTGTCAGTGCCGCCGGTCACGCGCACCACCCAAAAGTTTGACCGTCACTTAATATCGAACAGTATTCAAAGAGACGGCCCTACTAATTACTACCGGCCCTGCCCGTCATTCTTCTAGCACTGCCCGTCACGAAATTGGCCTTTTCAATACAGTAATAGGTCGATATCTTAATATTCCACAACATTTACTTGTGATATAAACTT